>JAULBU010015845.1:0-21137 GCA_032358235.1 Odonthalia washingtoniensis | reverse complement strand
TTAGTTACAGTACCAGAAAGTGCGTCATGAATTTAGTGCTGATATGGGCTGATAAATATGCCAGTGGTGAATAGATGTCATATTCCAGGATTGGAAAATTAATTCACTGAGAACCGTGACCGGGAACATCCATGAAAGCATTATCTAGTTGTACTATATTACCACAGTTAGTTATATTTTTACCAAAAATCCATTGAGATGATCCACATCATACTGAATGACGAATTTGAAGTACTGCGTCATCTTTTGAAACATTGAATACAAAAGAACCAATAATTGGCCTCACACCACTAGCATGTTCGACGATACCATATTTCCAGAATGGACGATCCACAAACGCATCTGGTATTCATTCTAGAGTAGCTAGGTTACTAGATTTACCAATAAGTGGCTGCATTACCAAAAGTTATACTTGACCAATAGCACAGTACGGTGCACAGTTGTCAATCACGAGAGAAATTCTGGGGGTCTACAGGGCATGAGGAAGAGGCGTACGATCTACTGTGATGATAACGGAGTGAGCCATGTTAAATAGTATGAGACGCGGTGGATGTATACTAGAACCGGTGTTACCGTTGTCACCGTAGTTTACATTATTAGGACGACCATTATTCCCTGCTGTACTAATTGGATTATCCAATGATGCTACATTATCATTTAGTGAGCCATAGTGGTCATAGTCGCTATAACAATGACCGAATTTTCCACAGAGACTGCTTGACTATTTTTTTCTGGTTTGCTATATAATCGTGGGAATTCTTGAACTGGCGGTCACAGTCTTTCAAATTGTAATTCAATTAGTTTGAAATCCTCCTAAGCCCAACTTGGGCTTAGGAAGATTGCTAACTTGACGGTGCTGAGAATACTCAGAGTTGAAATTAGGGCGACAATTAGTGGCAGAGTGAGATAAAACTGCATTGGACGGACGTTGTTGAGTTTAAGGTTTGTCACACTGACGAAGATCAGAGTCTATTGTTTCGTAGCAGACTGACTGAATAAACTCATCTGTGGATGATTCCATCGTTGAAGATATGTTGCTAGGTTCTGTTTCTGCTAAATTCGATACCCGCTGACTGCTGTCGACTTATGCATTAATAATGCTAGTAGCAAGAAAAACAAGGGCTAAAATTGATCGAGATATGGAAACTGAAGATCCAAGAGAGTTGAATTTTGCAAATTGAGGATCAAATTGTATTTCAAAATCATAAAATTGTTCATTCTGACCAGGGTGGACCAAAAGAAGAGCTTATAGTTCCTGAAATAAAATTGAAACTACATACAGAGAATCTCGTTTGTAAATTGCACCAAGAATGAGCTGTACAACACGGTCCAAAGCTATTTCATCGAACGGGATGCCATCACATAAATCTTTTGTGTTCGACAGAGAAATATAGCGGCACTAATATCCGCGAAAAATGACGCATAATTTAGAAAGTAGTTTAATATTGTGTAAGGAGCTTTCGCATAATAATTGCGGACCCAACTCTGTTTGGACCATGTAGGACTCTCAGTTGATTGTCATAACAGAAAAACTAGCGACGTCAGAACTCGGTATCCATCAAACTAACGGGATACACCTGGAAGAAAAGTTTTATACTCGGAACGAAAAACGATCGTCCCGGCCAACACGAAATCCAAGTCGAACCATGGATCTTGACAGTAAGCTTCTGGATTTTGGAAAGGACTCGCATCATCTAATACAACCGGTTCGGGATAATGTTTGTTCTTTTCCGCCAAGTAATTCTGTTGACGTCGTACGCACTCTGTAGTTTCAGTAATTTCATCAGAATTGATGTTAGTGACAGTTGGTTGATTAGTCTCCGTAGACCTTCGTGCGGAAATTACCCGCTTCGTCTTAGGAGGCATAACTAATTCAGTATTTGCGGATGGACTAACTTGTGATGACTGCATGGAATTCATTTATGAATGCGCCAACAGTATGTCCTTCGTAATGATTATCTCTTCCGGTGGAGGAAATGCTACATAGTCCATGACTTTAAAAGAACCTGAATTGGGCTATATTTAGTGGATCTACGGACGTGAGGCGTTGAAACAAAGATAATATGAAACTGAGATATGTTTTCGGAATGGAATTAAACAACTAGTGTCTAATAGTTGCATGGGTTCGAAACGATCAAAGTTTTCCTAAAATCAATTGCGGTTCGAAACAAGCGCCTCATATTTTATGAGGGGTTGGGTGGTGTAATATTGGGTTTTACACATGTCAAGTTCATGATAGATTCCAGTTCGTGCCAAATCGATCCATATTGATACCCAGGTACATGTATGATTGACACTATCGACTCATTATACTGCGATAACATACACTGTCCTGTACGCTCCCCTGCCACTATTTGTGGTAAGTGGACGCCTACTTAAGCAACCGGATCTTAGTTCCTGTCGTTCATAAAATTCAAGCAAACTTGAGACCTGAAGTAACCCCTAAATTTTGACCCTCTTCATCAGCTACGAATAAACTTTGGCACTGGAAACTACCCGTCTCTTCAAATGTTGAACATCAGTACTGACTTCGAAGCGTATAAATCTATCATCCACCGTTAACGGTGCCACGTCTGTCAATACCATCCGCTACCAAACTCCTCGCATCGAATAATTCGGCGGCCGCACGCTTTCTGGTTGAGTATATTTTGAAATAAATAAAGGATATAAAATGGATAATGTTAAATGTGTGACTACTAAAGTTTATGGTTTCCAATCTGCTGTCCAAATGAAGGGTGGTGTGCCTAGCGACTCTGATTCGATTAAGAATATTCACGGTCTACTAAACAAAGTTCATTGTTAGGCATGCTCTTCAGCTCAAATCGCTCCCGGAGTAACTGTCACGTTTTTGGACTTCCATTCTCTTGTTTATTCAAGTGCTATGTGAAAATAGTATCTGTTCTGTTATGGGCTATTTCGTTTATGTCCGACTTTTTAATCTTTTGCTTTCCTCGCCGAGGTAAGGTATAAATAATAAAGTTTGGGTCAGGTTAGATGAATCGTAACACGTGTGTCTGGAACATTGCTAAAAATCAATTGTTCGAATTAACGAATGATTTCACAATTGATATGGCGCATACGTGTGTTACTATATACGAATTTTGCGGTAACTCGGTCCTTGAAGTCTGAGACTTACTCTACGCCCATACAGTAATAGCATAATGGATCAAGATCGATCCACCTACTACTGTAACTGAGACTTCAAGTGTCACATCGATACACGCACTAGTTTAAATGAGACTTCAAGTCTCAGTTACAGTAGCGGGTGCATCGATCTTGATCAATTATGCTAATATTTCATGGGCGTACAATTATGATATATGCTATGCAGAACAGTTGCGTTTCTGCTTTTGTGTGGTGTTCCTTCCACATGCAGTTTAATGGAGTATGATAGCGTTCTATTTGTGCACGTTTCACCTTTTAGTGTGATGTACAGTATCGGGTTGCAGTAGACCATGTACGTTTTTCTCCTTATCGGTGCAAGTTTCGTGTTTTACTCAGGTCCCTTTTTTACTGTTTTCTCATATCTTGGCATGGCTATTTTGTATCATCTTTGCGTTTTTCAACATATGAGCCCCGCATTTTCTTTCTCAATCACCATCCTTCTCGTGGATGAATCACCACTTCCTAATATCATGATGGACTAAATAGTGAATATGTCCGCATCATCCTTATCATTTCTTTCATTCGTAATCTTCTTCTTTCCATCATCTGCATCATAGTTCTAATCCCTCTTCATCGTCATTTGATTGTTCATCTTTTCGCTATTGTCATCACTGCGTCATTGTCATGAAATAGTCATCCTTGCAATATCTTCTTCTTAATCCCCATGTTTTCTTTTCATCATCTTTCCCTTTATCCTTCATTCTATCCCTGCCATTCCCGTCACCCGTCATCATATCTCTGTCGTAACCAGTCATTCTGTCTCTGCCATGACCGGCATCGTTTATCCTACCTCTTCCATTCCACTACTCCACAGAACTACAGTTATATTACTTCATTGTTTCCCCGTCCCCGAGTTAGTCACACGAACTCCAACGATTCAATAACATATAACCGACACTACACTACTTATCTTCGTGTGAAGACGCCGCGACCAAACAGTTTGGTTTGACGAGTGACTTTTTGGTTCTGATGATGGTTTTCAGCGTGAATGTGCTTTTGAGTACTGATTTGAGGAGGGAATCGGCGGCGTTTTATTCTCCTAGAATACTTGCAAGTAAATCGAGTTCACCAACATCGTAACGTTGCCTAAAAGCAAGGAAGTCTATTTTTAAACTGTTTTCCGTTGTTCTTCCTTCTTTTGTGATTGCGTGAAGACAGGTTTTCAATCGATACGAAGACTGCGACTATGGACCTCGTGAACAACTTCCTTCAACAAGTACTCATAATCAAAACTCACCACAAGTTCCTGTATCTTAGAGGTCATTACCAACCTGACGATTTGTTGGTGCTTGTTGCTTCCATAGTGAGGAATATTGAAATTGTCGTTGTCAGCGGCAATCAGGATGATATATCCCAATTGACTTTAGAGAACCGCAGCGTTGTTCAAATAGGCGGTAGTAGTCAGTACTGTTCGAATTGACTTTAGTTCGAGTGACAAGAAATTCAATCCTTGATACTTGATTTCTTGAAAGAATGTTTTCTGCTTCTACAAGGTTTTCATATCATCGACCGTGGCTGCTCTGCTTCCTCGAAACATGATTTGGACTGCTCAGAAGTCCAAATCATTTTTGTGGGCTACCCATATATCTAGTCTTTTCTTAATACCAATTGTAACAAAGCTCGTTGACTGTCAAAACCTTCCTGTGTATCAGTTATCATGAGCACGTAAAATTTGCTCGTTTGGTCTGATGATCCACAAGGTGTCATATATGCTGAATTTGACGCCGTTGAAGGCTGTGAGTTATTTGTGGGATATTTACGGCTGTTTCCGCTGTTTGCACCTAAATTTCTTCGAAGCTATTTCTTCCTCTTTGAAGAACTACGTGGTACCAGATACCAATGAATCATCAACTTGCACAGAATATGCCCTTCTAACTCATTTCTATTTCTCCTAATTGAAAATAAAGGGTCTTCCCTCGCTCTCTTCATACCCAAAGTTCCCAAGTGGTGTGTGAGATAAGTGAGGTACCAAAGAAGCTCTGATTTGGGAATTCCGTGTGGTCTTTTATCCCTTTAATACGAAGCCAGTTGGTAGTCCAAGCTCGTGTTGCGCCCGAACATACACTTTTCGGTCCAACTCTTTGAGGCAATGAACATACGCTTTCAGAATATCCCTCATATAGCCGTCGAGTGAGGGATAGGCGTCAAGTTAGTGTAAATATTGAGAAAGGAAAACGTATAGAGAACCTTTGTAAGGTTTTATCCTTCTCCACAATATAAGATGCCTCCACATCAGCGTAATTATGAATGACTAACCGACTATTCTATTAAATATCATTACCAACTTTTTTCGTCTCATCAACAAGTCTATGGTCGAATATCCTCATTCTCCCTTTGATGTGGCTTTCGTGTAAATTTCAATAAATTACCGTCTTGGATTAGTCCTTCAATCTCTTTCTTCTGTGACATGGCAAAAGCCATTTCCTCAGGTACACTCGTTTTGACCTTGATCTTCCTTCCCTCATCTCCAAGGTCCATCTCCTCCTTTTCATGTTCCTCGCCATGTTTTATATCTCCTTACACTATCAGTGCATCTAGCTACTCATCCTTCTTCCCACAAAATCCCTTCTCTTCACTGATCTACGAATTCCTCCAAGGTTTAATTCATGGGATCTGAAAAATCTTCCGACCTCGGCGAATCTGCATAGTAGTCCACTCGCCCTTGATTGTGATTAACTTGAGCGGTCCCTCCCAGTTTTTCGTTATCGTCCTTTATAGCAGTATACGGGATCCTAAAGGAAAGTCTCGTAATTCTTTTCGAATTCTCCATCGCATTAGGACCACCTGGGTGGCAGAGGATGATAGCTACGCGTCATCTCGTTTGTACTTTCTTGACCGCCTTCATGGCTTCCTCGATGGAATTGTGGCGTTCAAGTTGGGTGGGGATGGTGCGGTTCTTTAAGGGTGGGGTAAGGTACAAAACACAAGGAACATCGGGCACAAACCTTGGGGACCCATGTGGGCATTCCTAGTGTGTACTGGGATTGGGACTAAATGGTCTCTCTTCGTAGTGCATATTGACATGTGCAGGTGCCTTTTCTAGTCTAGAGAAAGTAGCAGAGTGGAGTGAGGTACCTCTGTCGCGTTCCGTTTGTTGGATTATTGGTTTCGTTGCATATTTCAGTTTCATTGATAGGTTTTGATAAATCACTTAAGTGCAGTTTTACTGGTGTTTGTGTGAGAAGAACAACTATGTTCCGCATGTAAAATTCAGACAATACGTATACAGACTAAGATAAGATAACTGTATAATGAATATGACACTGCAAAAAAATTAATTGGGAGGTGAAAAAAGGTATAGAAAGGTGGAAATAAATGTAGAAAAATCGAATTTTCTTTAATAACATATATCGTATGTAGATGGATGTGTATATATAGATGAAGACTACATGAGCCACCTCACAACAGTTTTCGGATGGGAATCAGATTTTGAATCAGAATGATGATCAGACCGGTTGAAACGTCAACGTCAATACGATCTTATTGCTGTTTACTGTAACATATTAATGTCTCCCACAAGACCAAGAACCATTATATCATGCCACTAACTCTCGATCAATAGGATCTTGACACGTACATTCGAAAAAGAAGGCACCTCCGCAAAGGGAGACTCTCGATATGTCCCGGAGTCATCCGCAGGGTTCTGACTGCTGATAAGCAAGTTCCATATGAAATATGTATCAAACAGCTAGGTGTACTTAACGGTGAAATAATTCGAAAGGATTTAGTGGATTTAGATCAACTATTCACTGTAAGTAACACTTTCATCACCCATGTGCCTTAAATGACATATCATTGGTCATTAATATTTCATTGTGTTATTGGGACAAAATGTTTCACTTTGAGGACGGCGTAAAATAAAAATAACACTCCTGTACTCTCTAACAAGGAGTTTCTTGCAAAAGTTATAGTGTTCACTCTTGAAAGGTCCACTTTCTTATTAATGTTATTAGCAACTATGATTATATCTCATACTACGTAGAACACGAAAATGTCTCTACGAAACGACGATTCAACGGAAGATCTCACAACATCAACCATTTCGACTCCATCTTCTTTGCTCGTCAATGTCTCAGTCAAACACCCTCTATTAGAACATTTTTATACTGAATCAATTCTCACATATTTAAAACTCTACTATCAATACGTTCACGGGTTTCATGAAAAATAGAAGCAACTTCCAGTTGGCTTATCTGACCGAGTATGTGGTGAAAGCTGAACCGGCATGGTTCCGTTGTCACCATCGAAGCAATTCTACCCGTTGTTTAAAGGTTTATGTGGATCCAGATTACCTCTAGTCATATATCGGCTTAAGTTTCTTTCAAGCAGTAAACACATATGAAGAACTTCTTCTGTTCTTTCTTGGAATACCAGTCAACGCAGTCGAAAGAAACCGGTACACTTGAGGAACTAGACGGAATTGTGCGCAAAGAATTACGTACTAACATGAGCGAAAAATGTTCGTTGTCGTATGCAGAACCTTTTTTATATTATAAAGCATTGTTAGCAAGACATGGTGATCGTTATTTGAAGACCTAGAATCAGATGCTTGCAGTTCAACGTATTCTTTCAGCTATTCCATCGAGGTAATTACAGGACCACCTCGAAGCAGATTTGGAATTTTCGCATCATCAGGTACGAAATGATTTCAAAGAATTCTTAACGCACGCCATGAAGATTTCCGAAAGTTTTCAGATTGAAAACAGCGTCCACAAGTACAACAAGGCTCCGGCCATGGTTCTAGTAGTGACTCTGACCAAGGAAATGGTCGTGGAAATGGTCGTGGAAATTTTTGTGGTCAAAGCTCTAAGAATGCTGATAGAGCCAACAGCAGTCGGTTCAGTACTAATATAGCTACACCCATATGCCTCTACGAACCTCATCGACAACTTTTGCCTCCGAAATTTACTTAGAGATTGTAACACATGCCCTTAAGAAGACAAGAAGTCTATACTATTAAACTACAAGTAGGAACGAAGATCAAGGAATAATAATTATAATAGCCCGTCCCGCAATTCTCGTTCTAAAACAAGCATAGAAACCCCTTCGGGTAATAGTTCAATTACTTTGGCTGATACTAACAAATATCCTTATACCACAGGTCTTTTACATCAAAACAAACAAAATATTTCTTCTAACCCCTCTTCTGACCCCTCTAATTTTTTCTGTTCACCTTCGTGTCTCATAACCGTAATGGAAGTAAATACACGTTCAAAAGGCACATGCCGATACGATGATGTAAAAGGCGATATTTTAATATTTCTATGCCTATACATACAGTTTCTTCCCGTATCACTAGACCTTTCTGTCCTTGAGATGCGGGGGTCGTTCACTGTATAACTTCCGTCGCGCCACTACAGTAGTTCCTCGATATAGGGAACCCCTATATAAGGAATCCTTCGCTTCAAGAAAAAATGAGGGGTCCATGATATCCGTTTCCACATTTCTGGCGTCCATTCAACGTTCAGTTCCAACCTCGATAAAGGAATAAAATTATTCTACCATTTTCAAAAACCTTGCAATTTAATTAAATTTGGGTCATTCAATTTTCAGATCATCAGACTCAGGAATTCAAGGATGAGAGGATGAGAGGATCGACCCAACATTTTCCACTAAAGTAAAAAATATAATTAAAAATTAAAAATCGATTGCTCTCCATAAGGAATACCTCGATACAAGGAATAAAATGGTGTCCACGGAGGCGTTCCATATATCGAGAAACTACTGTGTATGGAAATTAGGTATATTGATGATCAAAATTTTTCTCTCCATTGATAAACTTGGTTCCGGCGAATACTTCAAATTATCGCTTACACGCTGTGATAGTAGTGTCCAAGAAAAGGGGACGCATTGGGACGGACATACAGTTGAAATACATTTCGATCACATTGCGGCGAATGGGGATTGCGTATTAGATCATCTCGAGGCGACGTAAATTAGATTAAAATTTGAAGTACAGAAATGAAACCCAAAAAATCGAAACTGTTGTGTTGTGAGATTGGTTTTGACTGGATTTCGTGTTTTCATCTCCACTAGCCAACTTTTTCTCAGTGTATGTTGCACGTTCTGTACTATGAGTGTATAGAGTATGTGATCCATGGAATGAGAGCATTGAGCTCGTAGTGTTACACATTGTATTTTTGAAATGAAATATACAGATGGTATGAATTTTCCAACTATATTGAATACCTTACGTGGAAAAGATTTGAAAAGCTCGGAATCGGCGGGGTTTTTCTATTTTTCACTGTCGGTCTCTTTCAGTCCAGCAGAACATGGACCGTCCTGATGAACTCAATCGTCAGAGAATTGCAAGGAGGCGACGGCAGCGATCAGGTGTTATTTCCATCTTGTTGTAACGAGTTTGTCAATTATTGGAGGGCTTCGCATCTTCAAGCGACGACGAAACTGTGGACTGAGTAGGGCAATCGGGGGGATCCGTCAACCTGAAATGACCTACATTTATTTGGACCGATGACTATTTGGGCGCGAGTCCGTTATAAGTGAAAAGGATTTCTGTCGACGGTTTGGGGTACCCCGTCAACGTTCTGGCGAATAAATGATGACTTGAACGAGAAAAAGCCGGACGTTGGCGTACCCGCAAACCTGTGAATGGGAAAGATGGAATGGAATATGTGATTAAAGTTCTGGTGTGCCTTTGTTTATTAAATACAGTCTACGCGTACGACAGTATGTATGACGGCTGTAAATGGAAGAAGAAATGCTACGGCTCTACTTTATTGACTTTTTAAAGATGTTATTGAATTGTATTGTTCCATCTACTTGAATAGAAGATCAATGCAAAGGTAATTAAAAAAATAGAAGAGGGTTACAAACATGCTAGTTTTGAGGGTTCAGGGGTGCATGGACTGCATTAAATTAAAGTGGAATAACTGCTCTTTCGGGGAAGACGAACAGTACCACAATCCGAAAGAAAAAAAGTTGGTAACAATGTTGTTGTGGCATGGTCTGACAGGAATGTGTATATTTGGAGATGGTTTTCTGGGAGCGCTGGAACTAACAATGACCACAAAGTATTGTCAACTTCACCGTTAATGACCAAAATTCGACGTGGTGACTTCAATTTTGAGGTTGATGAAACCTACAAGATAACCGAAGATGGGACAGAGAGGAAGCAGTTGTACTTTTTAGGCGATGGGATTTATCTCAATTGGCCTTTATTTTCAAAACCGATCCACCAAATGACAATTGAAGAAGAGAGGGTTTATACGAAACAGCAAGAAGCTATTTGAAAGGAATTCGAACGGTTCTTCGGTGTGGTGCAGTAAAGATTCGAGGTTCTACATCTTGAAAATCGTATATGGAGGAAGGGAAGGGGAAGTTGTAAGGACAAGTGAACTATGTGCAATACTGCACAACATGCTGGTAGAAATGGTGTAAATGGAATGTTTATGTATGATGGTGGTAATAATATAACAATAGAACTTTGCAACGACGAACAAGACATTAATCACGAAGTTGCTGAATTTTCAATACATCGAGGGCCTGAACTCGATTTCTTATTCGATGCTTATGCTGAACCAATGGTATTGAGCGAGTACCAGATGAAAAGTCGAACGACATTTCAGCTTCTGTAAGAAGATGAACTGAATACTCCGTTGAGCAAAAACGGCAATTCGTCATCCGAAAATATTTCATGAAAATATTTCTGTGATTGTTTGTCCTATTTTATTAAAGGGTACTCCCATATGTTGGAGGAGGATACCTACTAATGTGTGCTCCATTGTAGAAACGGATCATTGCGACCAAAAGTCATATCACTTATTTCTCAAGGATCAATGGTTACATATATCGTAATCTGCTTCCTATATTTTCGAAGGTCATGGTAACCTTCAAAAATATAGGAAACTTATTTCACTAACTTCTCCTCCATAACTACTTGACGTAATTATGGAGGGGATCGTCGTGTTTTAAAAGGGTGGTGGTAGAGGAATCGGAGGTGAAACACAAGCAGTAATAAAGACGTATCTGTACATCAATGCAAGTCAATGTTTTATGTAATATGTTTTCAAGTGGTGGTGGCGGAGGATGCGGAGGTGTTTCTTATGTTTATTTATCCATAAATCTACTTCAACGATTGATGTAATATAAAATGTATTCTTACTTGTTCACTTATGGATGTAAACCATTGATTTAATCTCAAATGTATTCGTGTGCCTGTTGATTGTTGCATTTCATTGAATGATATCCTACTATTCTTGTTGGTATATCTGTACATCAATTCAAGTCAATTAATTTACGATATGTTTTGGAGAGGTGATGGTGGGGGATGTGGAGGTGTTTCTTATGTGTATCTGTTCGTCAGTCTACTTCAAAGATTGATGTAATATAAAATGTATCACTGTCTTTGTCCACATATGGTGCACCTGTTGACTGTTGTTTGTCATTGAATTATATGCCATCATTCATAGAATAGCAACGCATTGGATGGCGGCAAGCTCGGTGAGAAGCATGGTGCGACGATGAAGATCTACAATGAGTATGTTTCCGCTTTTCGGTTATGAATCACATTTCGGTTGGCAGTAATTTATACGAAACGTGTCAGTGATTTCAATATCTTATTGGCGAATTCCTCAGATAAAAGTTATAAATCGCACATACTGTGAGGAAAAGTTTACACGTATCTCTATTCTTTGCAGTTGAGGTGAGATGACCAGAATTCGGAATGTCTGTTTGAAAAGCAATCGTGTAACCAGGTACCATTCAGAAAATAGCATTGATAATGACTCAATGTTGATAATTAACAACAACTATTACTACAACAGCTACAACAGCTACAAACGGTGCAGCAGCTGTGGATATGGACGTGAGCGTATTCGCCATTCAAAACTTAGGTGAAAAGAGGAAGGGCTGCGTAAGGAAGATACGACAAAGAACTAAAAACCAGCATCTCATCTGCATGTTGCGGAACTGAGTCAGGATGCTGGAAAAAGTTTACTGTGCTACTTGTTCGTCAATGTCTGATTCATGCTTCAACTTCTTCCCGGTGTTCACTTCCAACATCATCTGATCAAATAAAGTTTTCTATTGCAGTGAATCGTTCCGAAGCATTTCCATTAGTCTAAGTGTCCTTTCCACTCTTCTGTCCCAATCCTGGTATGTTACCAATCGATTCATTGCCTTGGTACAGTCTTCTAAATGTTTCTGTTTCTGCAATCTTTCCGTCTCTTTCTTCTCCGCTACTTTTCTCTTGAACATCTCCCTTCCTGTTGCCTTCACACCTTTCGGTCTCATGTATTTCATGTCCTCATATTTGTTATCAGAAACCAAATAGCAATTCATGGCTTCTTTCATCGCCCTCTCCTCACTTCCTTCTGACAGTACGCCAAACTTCGGGGATTCCAACAAAACGTTTGATTCATCTACATATTTGAATTCTGCAGCTTCTTTTCTCTCCCCATTTTGTAAAACCCCTCCCACCTTCACATTGTATAACTCCATTGTCATCCCAACAAGCTCTTCTTCTAATATGCCACTGTTATTGCAGCTACAAACATGTGTCCTTGCATCAAAATAAACAGCTAATCCCTTCCATAATGTACACCACTTTCCCTTCATTGCACTTGCTTCCCTCTTCAAATTGAACTAGCTGTCGCAATAATCAGAAATTCCGTCCCACATCGTCTCTTCGCTTTGCTTAGTTCTATTCATGATCTAGTTTATACGAAGTGCAATTGGACGCGAATACACGTGTATTAATATTCAGATCTAATCGCTCGGAGTGCGAGTTGCATCAACACGTGTCAAGTCTCATCTTTGCCCCGGGACCCGGGCCAAATGATCCTGGTACCACGTGCCTCAATTACAGTGTATGGTTTACACTAACGCGCTGTCTTCCCTTTACAGCACGATCCGCCTCTCGCCACTGGGTGGAAGGTGTATCCTACTTAACGGAGACATTGCGATCCTCCTGACCTTTTTTAATAAAGACAAACACCTTTTGGACTGAATCTGACCCCGAAATCCGCACTTCGTTGACAACAACGAGCCACTTCGGATTCGATAGCATTTCACCTTCGCGTGCGCGTGCGCGAGTCGACCAACTACGCCTTACATGCTTCATCCTTGGTCCGACCGCATTCAAAGTCGTGCTCGTCCTCCCCGCCATACAATCTTAGTAACCTACAAACAATATCTGCTCTACCACAACCCTGTCAACGACAGTAGTAACTTCGACGACATCAAACTTGTGGTGGTAGACCACCTAACTAACACTCAAACCACCTCCCCTTTTGGTGGAGTGCACTGTCATCTACACGAGCTACCGTGGAATGAGGGCCCGAACACCCTTAGTGCCGGTGCCCTTCCTTCCCTCTTTGTGGGAAGTGAATTGCACTAAATCTGGTCTCCCAGCCTAGAATCTCAGGTGGAAATAGCTCGACACTTTAATAATGAACAAAAATCAACCGACGGGCATTTCAAAGCCCGGATAGAAAAGAACACGGTTAGTTACCGGCAGCTTTCCCGCCGGCTCGCTTAACGCGTCTCATGCAGCATCCAAAAACGGTTCTGTGGACAATCCCTCCCCGTTCTGTGGTCAACTCAATGACTAGGTAGATATACAACTTATATGCGGTGAAGAATCCGCCGAACTCAGACAACGAGTAACGGACTTGACACCACGTTTTAAAGGGGAACTTACCAGTAAGCAGGAATTCGAAGACGAATTTCAGAACCTCCACAACAACCTTACGGCTATTAAACAATCCTTCGCTGAAAAGATACCATCTCCAACGGAGTCCGTCGCCAAAGCCGTAAACTTAATACGTTAGGACTTCAACGCGCTATTGGAGAACGGTACATCATTACAACGAAACTAGAATTTCTAGGTGAAACACAAAAAGATAACAACGAACATCTCAATACCGTACTGAGTCCGGAAGACGAACTTCAACGTCTACTTTTGCCGTCTCAACACGCTTCAGTGGTACATCGTGATACATCACGCTAAGCAAGGAAGAATGGATCTCGCGCGTCACGATCGCACCGTCCAAGCCCGTCAGCAGGATCTCGACACATGTCCAATTACGACTCTTCATCGTCAGAAGAGGATGAAGAAAGGACAGGCCTTGGCCTGGATATTATCGAGCTTACCGTACCATTCTTTGAATGTGAGAAGGGCCCTAAGCACCGGGAACTGACTTCGTTTAAACCTTCAAACCCGGCCTTCTACCGGTTGATGTCGTACCTATACTATCGTTTGTCCAGAACGAGCGACGATCATGACAGTGCATCCACTGGTGAGATACTCAGACTCCTGAAGAGTCTAGAATTACCCATGAAATAATATCGGTTCCAGGAAGATGACCCAATAATGGTATTCTACTTCCTATCCAGGATGGTAGAAGAGTGTGACATACTCGTTTTGGCCGAGGCAGAGGCATACGTGGCCCTTCCCAAGTCCCTCACGGGGAAGGCCGCGAAACAGTTCAGATCAACGAGAAAAGGAGCTCCCTCCGGAGGAGTAACATGCTGGCTCGAAGCCATCCAATATTTACTAATAATGTACACAACACCTGCCCCTATACGTGAGGCAATGAATCCATTGTGCGGAATGAGGCAATTGATCAACAAAACCGATCAAGATGTTGCGTCCAGGTTGAACGACGCTGCCTATCGCTGCGGGAATGTATACGACAAACTGGACAAGATGACGTTCTTCGTGGACTGATTAGCACCAAAGACTCGAACAATTGTCGCACGCTTCCGGGAATGTCACGAATTATCTTTCGACCGTCTCGTCC
Source organism: Odonthalia washingtoniensis (assembly GCA_032358235.1). Lineage (NCBI taxonomy): Eukaryota > Rhodophyta > Florideophyceae > Ceramiales > Rhodomelaceae > Odonthalia > Odonthalia washingtoniensis. Next base: position 6,210 of record JAULBU010015845.1, on the reverse strand, counting down.
AGTTCGCAGAAGACCAGAGCGACGCGTACAGAGCCCAATGTGTGGGAACGCGAACCTCAACAGTACCCACTCGGGAATCAAAAGCTATACGCGAAGTACATTTCGCGGAAGAATCAATTGGCCATCAATCTGCCAAAGCCGAGTACAACATGAAATCTCCCGAAGAATCGTTGGGCACCAATGATTTGCATATCTCAATTTCGGTGGACGTGCCTCAACATCGAATCGAGTGGGATGGAGTTCCAACAACCGCAACAACCAGACACATCAGCCATTGATTTGTCACCAATGCTATGAATTAGACCACATCTCACCGAAGTGTCCGTTGCACTACTTAGACATGGAGAAAGTTATCACTTACTAGGAGAAGTTGTCGCCATCACACAAGTTCGTGATGTCAGAAACATCGTACCGTGTGACGCATTTCGCGCTGGCACGCCAAAAAATAGTAACCTGAAGACGGGGAAGGATAACAACACCCCCAACCAGTAATCAAACCCAGGGAAACTGACCCGGGGGCTTGCCGAAGTTTTTTCAGTCAAGAAAATATTGAGTCGCCCACTACTCCTCCACAAAGTCCCCGTGCCACCCCTGCCGACCTCATCGCTCCATCAACATTAACGAAACTTTTCGGTTGCCTCCAACACTCGTGGCGAAAAGTGAAACGCATAGACGCACAAGGTGCGGTATTCGTACTTTCTCGGCGCAACTATCGAGTATATGCAAATCTTGGGCTGTCATTACGTTCGACATAACTCTTCGCTGCAGTCCTTGATACCGATGCCGGATCCAGTTTCATTTGACGCTCCGATCTACCGTATGGGTCGGAGAAATTTTTCAAACCCCTCAAAGGATCTACCAACATCCGAGACGCGAATAATAGACCCATCAGTATGTCAGGAACGATTGAGTTGGTAGTCCAACTTGGTTCACTGTCGTAAATGTTGACTTTTTATGTGGCTGACCGACCCGCAACGTCCATCATCCTTTGTTGCGATTTCTGCGACAAGTATGTCGAAGAGATCTGCCAGCCCATGAGGTTAGTTGCACTTGATGATGGGACGATAGTACCGATCGTTAGAAAATCAAACAAGAGACTCTTGGACGCTTCACCGCTTCCTGAAGAGCAGTAATACATACCCGCAATAAGGATGACTTCACCAGCAATATATGTGGCATAACAGACGGTTATAAAACCGGAGACACAAACCTGGATACCAGTCAAGACAGCACGCCAAGGACTAATTCTCGTTGAACCAACACCACGCTTGTATGACAATCACATATATCTTGCAGACGCAGGAATAGCTGATGTAACGGACTGTAAATCATTCCGGATATTAGTCGCCAACTTTAGAGAACATCCAAAGACCCTGATTCTAAATCAACACATTTCCCACGCAAGTCCGCACCCAACATCGCTTTTTGATTTGGATATTTTGCACGGGCAAATTCTCGGCCTTCACCCCGAGTCAGGACCATCCAAACAACCACCTTCTATTTTTCAGAAGACTCAGCAATCCGCTAAATACCCGGTCTTGATCAACAAATATCTCTCAGATCTTCTATAATTTCATATAGAACAAGACGAGACGCCAAAAAGGCGGAAGACATACCGCTCTGAGTACCTGAGAAACACCACCATGACATCAGGACCATTTTGAAGAAATACGAGCCAATGTAGCTCGGTTAGTTGGGCAACATCAACGTCACAGAGCAATCAATTGATCTCATACCCGGCACAAGACCGTCCAAATCACCGCCGAACCGAGCGTGTCCCAAGACAAAATAACTCGAACAATTCGAGGTTACCAAGCAGCTCAAGGCTGAAATTATCAAACCCGCCTATTCCGAATGGACAGCCCCAGTCCTCTTCGCACCTAAAAAGATGGTAAACTTCGTTTTTGTATCGACTTCTGGAAGTTAAACCAAGCCTCCTGGAAGGACAGTTACCCACTTCCTGGTATGGACGAGTGTATTGACTCACTTGAGGATGCCGAGATATTCACAACCTTGGACGAATACTCTGGTTACTGGCAGGTCCCAATCAGACCAGAGGACAAGCACAAAACCGCATTCGTCTGTTATACGGGAAGATAACAATTCAATGGAATGTTATTCGGGCTCACAAACGCACCCACGACGTTTCAATGCGCGTTGGACCTCATCCTTACCAATTTTAAGTGGAAAACTTGTCTTATCTACTTGGACGACGTAATTATATACTCCAAGACGGTCGACGAACACATCAAACATGTGGATAAAATTCTTACTTGCATCGTGGCAGCCCGCGCCACCTTCAAAATTAATAAATGCCACTCATTTACGAGTACTGTCGAGTTCCGCGGCGATGTTATCAATCCAGGAGAACTGGAAATAGATCGAACAAACACGGGGTCACTCCGGCAATCCAAACCACCAAAGTCTAAGACGAAACTTAACTCTTTCTTAGGAATTTTCAACGTCTACAGACGGTTTATATCAAGCTTCACAAATACAGCATCAAAACTTAACGAGCTGTTGAAGAAGAACAACCCAGAATAGTTCAACTTGAATCAAGATCAGCATAAATAATTCCACTCTCTCATATAGGCCATCTGCACACTGCCAACACTGGCGTTACCTCAACTTAACCTACCATATTCGATTTACACGGACGCCAGAAACTACCAAGTTTGCTGTGCACTATTCCAAACCAATACAGATGGGAAACGAAAACCTATCGGGTATTAGTCCCGTTCTCTCAACACAGCCAAAAATGGGTACTCTGCAACCGAATGAGAATGCCTCGTTGTCGTGTGGTCCCTAAAGATACTCCGTCCTTACCTTCTCTACGAGAATTTCGTTGTGTACACAGACCATGCAGCTCCTGGCTCATTACTTACTATAACTGATCCATCAGGCATACTTACACGCTGGCGATTGCGCCTAGCGAAATTCGACTTGAACATCCAATACAAAACTGGAAAATTCAACAGCCAGGCTGATGCACTGTCACGCTTACGCAGAACAGCAAAAATCACGGCAACCGACGAAGGAGACATTCCGACCTTTACCATTCAAGAAGACGATGAAGCAAACCAGGAAACGATGTTCCTGTCCTTGAATACTATCAACACAGATGTATCTGAAGATGAAACCAATGACTTGGACTCCAACGACTTAGAGGATTCCTCAGCCGACGCGCTGGTAGCAATCCTACCGGACCCAAAACCGTCTGACTCGTTATTTCAACAAATCTGCACAGAGGAGTTGATCATCACACAACAAGAAAACCTCTTTTGCCAAACCATTCGCAAAGAGCTTGAAGAGGGGGTGGTGCTCGCCTTCGGCTTCAATGACAACGGCCTAATCATCCGGAAAGCTGAAAATGGAACTCAAATAGTCAACCTCATGCGTTGAAAGTAAGATTCCTGCACATCCATCATTACGCCAGGCTCCGCGGCTACCCGAGAGTAGGAAAACTGTATCAAACCATACGACGCCACACGTATTGGCCGGCATGCGAAGTCGACTGTAACGTCACAGCGCGGCGATGCTCAACTTGCGCCCCCGACCGCAATAAATTGAGTAGGAACACGACGGAACTCCAATTGTTTCCGGAAACAGCACCCCTCGAATCAGTCTCCATCGACGGCTTTGGTGAACTCATCAAAACAGCACGCCGTAATCAGTAAATACTGATAATATCGGACCGCTTTACTGAGCTGACAAAGTCAGTACCCATAAGGGGGTTATCAGAATCCGAAGTGCCCAAAAACTTTGTGAACAAATGGCTCTTTAACTATGGAGCACCAAAGGAACTTATCTCCGACAACGGAGGATGCTTTACCGCCAAATTTTTCCAGGACTTATGCCAGATCCTGAACGTACATACCGCTTTCACCACAACCTACCATGCACTGACAAATGGGCAAGTTGAGAGATACAACCGGACCATCAAGTCCGCGATACAAAGCTACTTGGGTGATCAATCCAAGGATTGGGATCTGTATACGGGGTAACTAACGTATGCGTAAAACTTCCAACCACATAGTTCAACTGATTTAGCGCCTTTCGAACTAGTGTTATCACGACCGCCACCGGAATTGGCGTTGAAAGCACAATCGGCAAAGTCACAAACTCCAAAGGAGGCCAGGCATACATGGAAATCGTGGTTGGAAACAGCCCTCCGAAACATGAAGGGAAAACTAGACCAGGAACAAGCCAGGTACAAACGTAACTCCGACACCAGATTGAGGCGGCAGACAGAAAAGATCTTACCAGACGATTGGGTGTACCTTCGAGTCGAGCGACGGGACGAACGGGAACACCGGTACAAATTAGCCGTAGTACTAGAATGACCCTATAAGGTGAATAGCACAGTTGGAAATACAGTTGTGAATGAACGACCCGACATGTAGGTTGGAAGAGTCTCACGGTCGCGAGTAGTACTGCCACCGGAACGATGGACCCTCTATGATATTCAAAATGATGCACGACCACTGACGGACGAAGAGATAATTCCAAACACCTTTCCGGTAGAAGATGGAACAATTATTGCCGACACGCCGGCAGACAAAGATCAAGTGACAGATGAAGTTGAAGACCAACCCGCAGGAACTGCGGTAAACGATGATAACAAGTCGATTCAAGTAGAAGATGAACTACACTTAACCAGTGAAGGGCAGAATGATACAACGCGAGGAACTGCGGAAAACGATACAACTAAAGCGGTCACGGACGCAGAACAACAATGGCCGAAGAACCAACAATATGTGATTGATAAGATAGTTTATCACGGCACAAATGATGATGAAGAACACAACCAAGAAAAGCTAGAACAGACACTATACCGTATTCGCTGGTACTGGTATGCAGCCAAGGATGATACTTGGGAACCAATAGAACACTTCCCGAGGAGTAAAGTAGCAAGCTATTGTAGATGAAAGCGGCTTGAGTTGCCGAATGATATCAACAGCTCAAAATCTGGGTAAAACCGACTTATATAAGAATCACAAACGCCAACTCGGTGGTCGGGAACACCAACCACACGAAAAAACATGCATATGGGCCGTAGAAACTAACACCCCCTGACACAATCCAGAAGTCACTCAAATAAATGCTTGGCAGCAGCCTCAAAATAGACCATGAAAAACACCGACATCATCAAATGACGCGAAGGGAACAAACCGTACTGGCCAATACTTCAAGCCCACTGTACGCGCCACTGCATTACAAACCACCATAGATTTCAACGAAAATTCAACAATTGAAACGTGCATCAATTTTACGCAAAATAATGATACTGGTTTTTGGTTAGCTCACCTTACCCACACGTGTATGTGTGTCGATACCCGAAACTGAAGTCTGAGAAAGGCTTCCTCCTCACACAATCCAACTCGTTCTAACCACAACAGCTCCTCTACGAAAAACAAGAAATGCGCCAACCAACAACCAGTCGTCCCACATGTCGACCTCCTGCGCTGCGTTCTCGCCTATTAGGTGAACCGCCCCTGAGTCTGGGTAGCAGTCCCACAGTACCGTGATCCCTAACCATGGCGCGAACTACGCATACGGAGGTCGACCGGTGTAAATGACACACCTGTAATATACATGTTACAGCACCACATATCAAAAAAAGAACAGCAAAACGAACACCCCAACCATGAGGGTGGAATGGCGTCTGACATCAATATCTCAATGAAAACAAAAATCTACAACTTAAAGTTCGCAGCTCATAAGAACACTCATTCAAGGGTAAGCACTCCAGGAAAGACCCCAATCTGGTTCAAAACAAAGAAAATAGAAGACAGAAATTTTTAGTTTTGGAAGAACTTAACTTTCGCTATTCAAACCGCGATGAACAACAAATTGAACTAGATTCAATCTAGGACAACGGACAGCGGACCACGGAGATAACCGCGTAACTCAATAAAAACAATGGAAACAAACAAAAATAAAATTTTACAACCCAAACATTGGGAAATGAACATAACCCAAACCAATTGGCGAAATAACGGGACATGATAGACATGATAGTAAGAGCAACTTCAAACATTTTTGGAGACAAGTTCAACTAGATAATAATTACCAACGCAAATGCGTTGCGGAGGAATCGAACTCACCACCTCACAAGAATGTGTCGTGTAACGATCGAACCTGCGACCTCAACTCAGAAACAATTATCCGAAAATTGCACTGTGTGGTAATTGAACTCCCGACCACAGC
>JAULBU010015834.1:0-16144 GCA_032358235.1 Odonthalia washingtoniensis | reverse complement strand
TATTGATTAAGTTACGGACATGACGGGATGTGACACTTTTTATAGAGTGTCACGCTTCTATCCTTTATTCAGGATCGAAATACACGACTCGTCGAAGTCTATGGTAGCAGGATAACGTCTTGTGGTGTTTCTCCCAAACACACGCTGGGTAAATTTATGATGTCGTTGTCAGAGCTGATGTCCATGAAGAATCAGTGATTGTCAGTTGACTTTCGAGTTTTGTTAATTGTTAATTGTTAATTTTTTCTTCTTTTTATTGTTTCGTTACTCGGCCGTAGCCATTGAGTATGATAATAGCACCTTTCGGATAAGCGGAATGTGTACTGTATTATTCAATTGTATGCCTCCTTTTGATTAAATTACCGATCTGACAAGTGTAATATTCCTTTCCAGTATGAGGTACTGTAGTCGGACTTTCTTTCATAGTATGATGTCTTGTTCACTAAACTAAATGTGTAATAGTGGTTCCCCTATGAGTTATTGTAATCAATTTTAACGTTCCCTGGTTTTTCCTAATCCAATATTGTTCATGACCAACTTATTCATTCCTTTGTTTTATCCAATTTGTGTCTCCCATGCTTGTCCCTCCTTTTCCCATGAACTTGCGGACTCCAAAATGTTTTCCTATATCAACAGTAACTCCATCTATTTCAGGTCTTTTCTATATACCTCGCTCTCCATATTGAAGTCACCTTATATATAAGCTTGTATAACGTCCCTTGAAAGGTCCAGTATATGAGGCTGCCAGACTACGTAATACCTTTTGCGAGCTTCATTGTTCGACGATTTTTCGAGTTCCTATGATCGCTGCTTCCTCATATCAGTAATGCTGGGCAACAAGACCCGATTTATTTCTTTATCTAGTCCCTCCTAGTTCAATGTAGTCCATTCAAAGAGATTAAAATACTATGGCTTCAATCAGTATGTATTCCTTGTTCTTTACTATGAACGTCCCATTATTTAACAGGCCTGTGAGCTCCTGCTTCCTTAAATCCATGAATTGGTCTTTCTGTATCGTTTTACTTACCGTTGATGACTTTTCTTTATAATGATTTTCTTTTATGTTCGTCGTAATCCTTTGAATTTTGCATAGAATAATCCTTGCCATTTGATTCTATCAACTTTGACGTGATATAAGGTTTTACGCATGACGAACGCAAACACTTCTCTCCATTCGCATCTGTACCACTAAATTCTAGTTCTATATACTAATTAATGTATGGGGTTCCTCCCATGCCATGCTATTCATACGAGAGACGAGCACTTTTCTTCTGATGGCAACTTTCTTAACTTCCAAGACTTCTCTTTTTTCACTGGCCCTGCATATGTCTTCATCCCAAAAGTAATTCAAAATTTTATTTGTTCATTATCTGCATCCAACATTCCAGGTTCAATGGATGTAGAACTTTTTATCTGCGCTCCTGATGGTGCCAATCGTGATGGCCGTAGCAAGTCTACAAAGAAGAGGAGTATCAGACATAGTCCGTCAGGACCCGGAGTTGAATTAACGGAGAATTTTACCAGCTTTTGAAAGTCTGCGTCTGTTATTTCTCTCCATAGCTCCATGCGTATTTTAACTATAATGCTTCAAGGGTAAATTTTACCTTTTCACTATGCCGATGGCTCTTGGTATTTGTACAGGTTCTTTATGGAGAGTGACGCCGGTGTTTATATATTATCTCGCATCTCTTTCATTCTGTGATTAGTCCCTTGGTCTACGGACAAGTGGTCAAATGGTCCTATGTAGACAAGTTTTCATAAATTTTGGATGATTCGCCAGATTTTGGCTGATGATTTTGATCGTGTCGAAATTTCGACTAAGCGGTCTATAGAACTGGAGTGAAATTAGGAGCAGTAAGGGATAAAATGGCGGGGTATCGATTGTAATTAGGTTGCGGGATTTCCTGACCGGGCGTTCACAGTATATTATCGCACAATGATGCGAGGGGAACACCTATGGGCTTAATGGATCACTTAATTCCGGTACATGGTGTGCACACATTAACAAAGCCCATGCCTCACGAGTAGAGAGATCTACTCATAACACGAAGAATTGACGGGAAGTCCAACAGGAAAAGATCTCCATACGAAGCGGTTATGGACGTCATGTATTGGGAAGTTACAATTCACCAAGCCGTAAAGTAAAGACTGAAAACCGAATAAAGGAGCCGGGATCGAAACAGAGAAACTGGGGAAAAATTGAAGGAAAGATACCGGTAATTAACCGAAGGAAGACCCGGAGAAGCCACGGTGTTAGAAACATTGGCCAGCGAGAAAAAGAAATAACCCCTACAAGAGCTGGAAGGACGACCCCGGTCACTATTACAGTTCCAGAGGTTCTTTAGAAAACGAGCGCCGAGAGGGAGGAAGAGACGAAAAGAGGGCCGAGGGCCGAAAGCGCAAGAAGGGAGATGAAGTGGCCACAGTACCCGAAGAAGACCCGAAAATAGAGCAGAAGGAAAAGAAGAACGAGGCCGAAAGAGGACTCCGAGTGTCGAATCGCCTCACAAAATTGTATGAAACCATCAAACAATTTAATGTGTATGCATTTCTAATAATATGTATGTATATACGTATATATCCCCTCTGTATGTCCAGTAAGATCTTGTAAAACTGATAATTACCTGCGTTTTTATGGTTAATGTGTCAAAGTCAGTAGTAACAGTAGTATGGTCTCAATTTTGGGGCTATCTAGTTTTGGGTTTTATTGTAACGAAAATTAAAACCTCAATAGTATACTCGGTTATACCGAATAGTAGTATACCAGAAATAATAATAATAATGTCTATAGCCGAAGAAACTAGGGTTTTGTTAAATGTGACCATTAGTCTATCCTAATCTGGACTATCCAGTGTAGAGGTGTGACTTCTTCAAGTCAAGTACTTCGTCAAGGAGGGCTTTAGTAATTACCAAACTTAATGTGGAGACAATAATCGCCTAGCGAAGTGGTTGATTCGTACCATCGCTAGATGGATTTGCAGAATATTATTACGATATCGTTTTACATCTACTTACCGACCCTGTTCTCGCAGTCGGGGACAATGTTATCCCTCATTTGTTACGCGTCCTAGTAACATCCGTGCTACCAGTTGCCGATGGTTAGATCTATTGCGGCGCTTTCGTTCTGAGTCTCCTCCTAGCCGGGTTTGAAGCTGGTATGGCGTTCGTGCTGATGTTGCTGTTTACGGCTTTTTCGTTAATTTCTGACATTTTTATTAAATTTCTCCACGCGAATGGAGTATGGTATGTATACTATGTCGTGGTCAAATCTATTCAAGATCGAATGGAACAGGTACACGTGTAATACTTACTGTCGGTAAATTAGTAATCCCGAACTCAGCATCACTGTATTTTCATAGACGCGTGATTTGTTATTTGAATGACATTTTGGTTCTCATTCATGATTGTCTAAGCTGTATACCATTACTATATAAGCACGTTGAAACAAATCATTATACTGTATTTACTTACTGTGTATACATTTTTCAGTCTTTTATACGCCACAGTTCTTTATCGTTGTTTATATTCTCTTCTCTTAAGGAGAACCATCATCTCGTCGCCGCCATCGACGCTTCACCATCGTCACGTCGTCATCATCATCTCATGATTTTCATCGTCTCATCATCGTGATCATTGCATCATCGTATCATCATCATCTATCACATCATCCAATCATCATCATTTATATCATCAACGCTTCTCATCTCTCGCACTTCGGCGTTACGAGAAATGTTTAGGAATCTGTTCATTCGCTCGAGTCATCGTGGCAAATCCACATTCCAGTCTTCAAATTTTAGTGTGACGCCGAAGTAGTCCAACCATATGGTAAAATTTTGGATCTATTGGATGAAATTACGATTAATAATGACGATTTTAATAAGACCGATTGAGTGAGTGAATTTGTGACACTGGAATCCATACGATACATGTCGAATCCACCGACAGGATTCGATACGCTTCCGTCTCCGTGCAATACGACCAGAGATGATGATGATACTGATAATGATGAGGAGTTGATAATGATGATGATTCTGATAATGACGGGGGGATGATAATTATGATGATAATACTGATGATGATAATACTGATGATGATGATACTGATAATGATGATAATGATAATGATAAGGATATGATAATGATGAAGATAATACTGATGGTGATGAGAAGATGAGCAATGCATAATGACGATGATAATACTGATGAATATGGTACTGATAATGAGGAGAAGATGAGCGATGAATGATCATAAAGAGGACGATGAGAAGATGAGTGATAGAGCATAAAGAGGAATGACGATGCGAATGAGACGATGCGGATGAGAAGATCGCGTAGTGATAAGTACTCGAGGCAGCGGCGGCTGCGAAAGAAAGAACCCGTTAGAAAATATCAGGAGGGGAGTGATGACGGGAAGAGGAGAAACGCCGCACGTGCGAAGACGCCGCGGGACGTTTGGTCCACATGACGAATGGCAGTGAACACAGCGATGGAGAGAGAGAGGGAGTGCGAGAAACACACCGTCAACCTATAGTCATCACCGCCCTAGGGACGAAAACACAAAAGGCGTTCATGACCCAGATCGGCCCCGGCTTTGGCATTTATGTTGGCCCAGAAAGGAGGAAAGTGAACAATAGAGAAGATAGACATCAAACGAAAAAACCCCGAACCCCAGCTTCACCAGGAAGTAATCTAATCGAAATATGGACGTTATAACTCGAGAGAGGATGACACAACCGCGAGGAGAGATCAAGAGAACCACTGTCTGGGCTGAATAATTCTCAGCGGCCGGAGCAAAAGGAAATTCACCCACCCTCTAGTGGGCCCAATTTCTTGTCGACAGAGCCATCCGAGTCGACGGATCCACTCCCGTGAGTCCGATATCGAGCCTGCAACGTCACTTAGTTGTGTCAGGTTTTGCAATCAAACGACGTTCATCCACGGACTTCATGTTAAAAATCATACACCCTCAGTTTCCCTGGGCCACGATACAAATTTACTTACCGAGATATATTTTGAATCCGATCACGTTTATACGCTTTCTACCTTGCTTCGCCCCACTTTCTAAGATTCTATGATCCTTTGTTTATACCTTCCTGCTCAATAAGCTCCGACAATAGGGTTGTTTTCGACAATACTGTGTAGTTAAAATAAGTCATAATTCAGGGAGAGTGCTGGTATGTCAAGCTGACGTTGTCAAAACAGTCAGTGATGCAAAATCAAAATATTTAAAACTCTATAAGTGAATAAGAAAGGGATGAAGAATGTGTGTGATAGATCTGCTCGTCTAATCTACTATGATTTAAAGGGTGATACTTACTCGTCTGGTTTATCAAATGTGACTGTGATCCTGACACAGTGAAGTGCCGTTGCGGATGTCTGGTTGAAGGATACTTACGTATTCTTCACAACTCGGTAAAAGTTGGATGCTCAAGGAGCGTGGCGAGGCCACGTGGGAGTCAACTGTCTCCCAATACCGATTATTGATCGATCAGGTACGTGTGTGTGGATTTGGTCTCCCTCTGCCAACTGAATTGAGGAAAGGTACAATCGAAGATGTGTGAATCTGATTTTTCTTTAAATGTCTGTCGACTTTATTATTGTTCCTCCAGTGGAGAGGTTTGGTATGTGTACTGGAATCAGGATTAATTACAACTGGGGGAAATTCTAACACAGGTGTCAATGAAAATACTACTGTTAGAGATGTAATTAATATTACTTTTAGGGAAACCTATGAGAAATATTAATGTTATGAAAGCGAAAATAATTAGTGTAGTGTTCATTGAATTTTCCACGCGTGTATCGTGTGAAATGTATCACTCGTTAATTAAGTGATCTTTCATCTCATATGCAGGCTTTCATCGTTACTTTATTTGAGATGGTTTAATCCCTTTCCAACCATTATACGTCAAAACCTCATTTGATTTCCTAGTGTCATTTTTTTCCTTCTCGTCTCCCTTTCGCTCATAATCATCCTCATCGTCTATCGTAGTTCGGAAACCAACACCGTCGACCCTTATCACCATCTGTGATTGGCCTGGTCCTTTTTAAATTCCTGTCGTCATTTTGACGAGCTGACATCATCATCAACAGAGAAGCGTCATCATCATCAACGACGAACCAACGTATCGAATTCAACCGAAACGTCTCACCATTATCATGAATCAACAGCGTCGTCAACCAAGATCACGTTCTCCCAACCTTATCGTCAACCAACGTCATCGTCAACCAACGTCACCGTCAACCAACGTCATCGTCAACCAACCTTATCGTCAGTCAACATCATCGTCAATCCACCTTCGTCACCAACCAATACCATCTTCAACCAACCTTCTTCATCCCTCTCTGTCCTTCTTCACCTATCCGTCTTCACTGTCTTCACTCGCCATTATGCATTCCATTTTTGTGCCATCCTCTCCGCGGTCGTGTAACACGAACCATTTGCTTCACCTATCCACTTGTATCGACAGAAATCGTCATTTAGTGGTCTTCCTGTCTCTCTACATGACGTTTAAAACGGTCTTACTATCGATTAATGCGTCAATTTTGATCTTTTTCACAGTTATGTCTTCAATTAGATCCTTTATTACAAATGCACAATAGAATGAGAGGGTGATAGCGCGTAATTCTGCTACCATGACCGATCGGGCTACCCTTCTGGATCCGTTCCTACCATAATGACCATTTTTACAACTTCCGTGATCGTCAAACTTAAATATTACATAGCCGAGTTGTATTTTGGATCCTGGTGCATTGGAAAACTATGAGTAGGTGAGGAGGACAAGCTTGACGTTTTCTAAGTTGAGTCGAACAAAGTTTCGACTCTGGTAGTTCGTGTCTTTGACGTAGATTGTTATGTTTCGAACTGTTTCAAATTCTTGTTCTGTGGTCCGTTTATTTCTTGGTGTAATAAGCTACATTGGTGCGCATATGTGAGGTAGAACAGTTACTGCTATGTATTGCACAAGTGCCCTGTTACTTGAGATTTTTTTCTGATCGTCGGTATTTTGGAGATTTTCAATGTTCTCTGTTTGTCGGATTGAGATGTTGTTGTGTGTGGATGGGATTGAAATTCCATTGAAAATAGTTGGTAATGGATATATTTACGTGCAGGTCTTGCATCAGAAAGCTTTAGATTGTATTTTTTCTCTTGCAACAATGGTATTGAGTCGAATCCCAGAGTTTCGCCTACTTGGAGCGGGATCAATCCTTTGAGTTCCTTTCCTGATCTCTTCATTAAAACACAGGGGTATACTTTGGATGTGTTCATTTGCATTGTTTCGAGGTGGTGGGTGCTTTTGTAGGTATGCAAGTCGCTCCATCCACGGAACAGTTTTAGGAAACGAGTCTCCTATTTTTATCAAGTTGTCTGCCTACTCTTTTAAGTTCATCGATGAACCTGTAACCGAAGATCTCTGTGGAATTTAGTATGTTAGCCTGTTTCGTTGGGATGAAGGTTCCGTTTTTTAAGAGGCCTCACAGTTCGGTCTTTCTTGATTCTCGGAATTCTAGTTTGTCTTTTAATCATTTCCCAAGACTAATTTTTCGCTGTTCTGTTCCAAAGTCTGGCTTTGCTGTATTTTATTAAATGGTATTCTCTATTCTCTGTATGTTGGGTTTTGTCGGTATTTGTCTCGTTTATTGCCATTATTGCATCATCGTTTTGACATTGATCTGTTTTTGTTTTGTCGTTCAACTTAGATGTTACCTACGGTTTAACACATGTGATACTGAAGATCTTTCTTCCTCGAGTGAGTTGTATAGTAACTGTTTCCTCATCTGTTGTTTCGTATTTGAATGGTCCCTCCAATCGTTTTATTTTTGTTCGGTATTACAGAATTGGGGATCCTTCGGGGAGATCACGGAAACGTTGTAAACAGTCTATTGATTTGGGACCGAGTAGGTGGCATAATGATAAATAGATTCATATTTTGTTTTGTTCTTCTTGACCAGCTTATCTCGCTCTTTCGATTGAACGCTGACATTGACGTTGATTCGGGGATGGTGTTTTTCTGGCCGGGTGGGGAAGAGGCCCACACACTGATAACATAGGGCAAGTCCCTCGGATCTTATAAATACTAATAACAAACGGCAAAGTCCCTCTGGTCCGATGGATGAATTTGAGGCGTACGCTGCTATTTGGAGACAATGCACATCCGTGACACGGCCTCTATAAAGTGATTTTATGAGTTTTTTATATGCACTTTGTAGTGGTGCATGATACCGTTCAATGATACCTATATAGCCGGATCTTTCGATGGGGGCTTTTATGAGGGTAATACCGTTAGCTTATGAGTCTTCTTTCATCTCTTTTGAGACATAAGCGAATCCTCGGTCAACTGTAAGGAAGTCGGGTGGGCCCATATACGATAATATCCATAATGGTGAAATGGAGTTAAAGATCTCATCTGTGCTTTGATTGTTCAGAAAAAAATCCGCAGTAAAATGGGTTCTTTCATCAATCATGTGTATGACTGGTCGTGATTCGATTAACATCGTATCTACTATTACAAGATGGTTGAATCTTTAGTCATCTGTACCTACCGTCAACCTGAATCTTCATGGTGCCGTGGAGTTCACCTTACATGTTTTAAAATCTTCTTTAATTTTTTCGAACTCCCTACGTATAACTTCAAAGAGTTTAGTTTCAGTTTCCCTTCTTAAAAAGTTGAATATGGATGTAACTGATGGGTGACTGAAGTTGCAATGGCTTTATCTTAGGTCATTTTCCGTGTACAAAGCATATGGTGTATCATGTTCTCACCATCTGTATACAAAGGAGTAGTTTTCAAGAGTAAGTGGTTGTTGGAGTGATTCTATATGTAAGTATATTCCTTGTAGGCTATGATCCAATCCATTGTACATCATGTCCTTATTGGATAATAATGTTGGTATGTTACAAACTATGATTTCTAAATCGATATCTATGATGAGTCCTAATTTGTTGAATCGTATTTTAATCGTTGCATCTCCTATCACCTTCTCGTGTCCTTCAATCCATCGTAACCTGATTTTAGTTGGTGGACTGATTTTTAACTTTCTACCAAATTCATTCTGGTAAGCATCGTATTGTAATTTACTGATGAAGGATCACTGCGTTGTAAATATTTCGAAAACGCATTGCATTTGCCTCGAGGACCCGTTACAAGAAATGCGTTAATCTAGTATCGATATTTGTAACACGTGGATTATTTTATAGTGATGCATCGGATGTGTTGCCTATAGCCCATTTATGGTACTGAAAAAATTGTAATTTTTCATTAGATTCTTTGTCATGTAATGGATTAAATTCATCACATGGCAAAACCATATAATGCAGAACTTTGCCATCAATCGAATGAAACAATTTTTGGAAAAAAATAAATGATAAATTAGTTTTGATGGATTTCAAACAGCGCAAGGTCCGTTCGTCAGTTCGTTTTTTAAGTTTACTAATGAAGGTGGGTTGGTACATCCAATGACTTCTGTGAGCGATCAAGACGAATTATCAAATTTATTGCAAATTCCTTTAGTGGACAGCACCGTGAACAGAGAGAGTCATCTCGTAGGTTCCGGCATTGTGGAAAATGATTGGTCTGCTTTCTGTGAATTTGATACTACTTCCGCATAGTTACAACCGATGGAGACAATTTTGAAGCTTCGACAAGATCAGCCTTTACAACTCGTTTCAAAAATCAGAGGTTACCTCATTGATAAATTTTCATAAATTTTTTTCAGCCGGCCGCCCGGCCGCCCTCCACTTCTCTTTTTCATTTTCTGTTTTCCAACTCTAATTATGACATAAATATTTATAACTTTGTACAGGTTGTTTTTTTTAAATTGTTATCAACAACACACAAGAAAGAAGAAAATCACCATATGTATCCTTCCAATCTATTCCAATGTCACAACACCTGTGGCATCTTTGTTAGAGATATTATTATTAACAACACCACCAACGTGATTCTTACCTGTATTTACCGCCGCCACTGTCGACGAAATACTTCCAAACCCAACCGCACCCACACAAGTGAGAACAACGGCAGCACTAATTTTGTTAAAAGCAACATGCTGTTGCTGAACTTTCATTTCAAATTCTAATACAGCCTGCGCTTCCTTTGCAATTTGAGCTTGTGATTGACCTCGGACCTGTTCTTGCACTTGTGCTTGCACTTGTGCTTACACTAGTGCTCGAGCCTGTTACTGAGCAAGTATTAAGGATTCTCTAGCTTCAACTTGCGCACAAACAGCTTCGCCCTGCACCAGAGCTTGTACCTGAGCTCGAGCATGAGCAGTTTGAGCCTGTGCTTGAGCCTGTGATTGGATTTGAGCTTGAGTCAGAGATTGAGTCGGAACTGCAACTTGATGGGCTTGTGTTTTTGGTGGTTCAGTCTGCTTTTTTTGTTTATTTTCAGCATTGAATCGATTCTGTTGCGTCTTTTGTGGCTTTGGTGCAGGTGGTGGCACAGAGACAGGCGGTCATGGATTCGTCACAACCACAGCTTCAACAGAACCCCTAGCTGTACTTTCTCGAAACCCACTTCCATATTGACTGCTTTTAAATGACACTGAAATCCCATCCAATCTCAAATCTCCCCTCGAAGGTGACATGAATCGATACTTCTTTATTTGCATGGCGGCAGAGTAATTTACTTCCCTTTAAATACAGGTCTATGATGCCTGTCATGTATATTACATCGCTGCATTTCTCCAAAACGCATCGTATCACGTTCATTACCGTTACTTGATCCATCATTCGCTCCTGTAAATGTTGTATCAGAAGAACTTTTTCCCAATGAAACAGTCATACTATTCTCTATATGAATCCTCCCCTTAAATATCAGAGGCAAAGAACCTAAAGTACCTTTTGCATCCTCCATGTACATCATATTTCCATCTAATCGAAGCGTGCTGCCCATGCCCCTAAATTATGGAGTCTTCGAGTCTGCATGAAAACGAAATACAATTCTGCTAAGCGTAGCCGATCCACCCACTAAACAGATCAGTGGCGTTGAGTTGTAGAAGAAATCCATCTCGACGTCAGCAGCACAGCAGCCAGCATCATAACGAAAGGGTAGACATAGGAAGGAGACAAAACTGTCATAATGGACGCCTTGACCTGTTACTTGCATGTAAAAGGCCATATATTCTTGTTGTAGATCGAAAAGGGTGTCATCTCTTGCAGAGTAGATCATAGTGATATTTTCACCTTCGATGGGTGTGCCCTTAACAGTAGCATGGAAGTCGCCTTGCAAATTTATAGGAAGAGAGGCATCAAAGAAAACACCAGTAAAGAGACTGTTTCAGAATCCTTACGAAAATTGACAGATTCGTCTCCATGACCGTAGTCCTGGAAATCAGCTGGTTGGAAGGTGAGAAAGTTGTTTCGTACTAAGAGGGTTCCCAGTTGAATGAAACGAAGCAGTTGTTGAGTGTGGGTGGGGTATGGTGTGTAGTTTAAGGTCATTTAGTTACTGACAGAAGATATAAGTAAAGGCGGAGATGAGTATGAGGATGTGGATGAAGTTAAAAGACCTGGATTCTATTGACCGATTGTTGATCCCTTAGGTCTATTGACGATTCTCCGTGAAAGTTGAATGTTGGAATGGTTGACAGAGATATCAAGGTTTAACAGTGTGTGAAAAGCGACAGATCGGAAGAAACTGGAAAATGTAATATCGACATGCTTAACAGACATGACTAAATATGTCAGATTAATTTCAGAACGAGGTAAGATGACATCGTAATACGTGGAAGAATCCCAGGAGATGATAATGACATGGAATGACATGACATGAACTTCTTGGTTTTCTTGTACATCATTTTCTAATACTTGCAATCGATTCACCGTAAAAATAAGAAAAAGGGGGGATGGCCAAAACAAAGCCCGCTTGTGCAATCTAAATGGGCAAAAATAGAAACGTTGGGTGAAACACGTACAATTTCGTCTTCTCGGAAACCATGAGCTTCGCCAATCTTGTAGGATTCGTTACCATTATCAGCACCTTCCTCAACGCCGTTACCTACCACCGTCGCAACATCGTCCAAAGAGACAATAGCACTACCTACCGACCCTCAAACATTCCACTACCACGAGACCAGCGACGATTGCAGACCATCATAATCATTATCACCATCGCAATTAGCACTTCACCAATCATCCTTTCGCGTCTCATCCTTCTTCGGCACCATAATCATTTTCAATTTTATCAATGTCGCTACTACAAAATTTCCCTCAATCCTTCGTCTCTAACATTTCAAATTGAAAGAATGGAACACAACATAATTACAAAATGCAATGTTGTGATAAAAAATGTTTCGAAACATGTTCGTAATGTTTGTCTTTCAAATACAAAGGCTCGTAAAAAACTCTGCTCGCCGTCACATGATTCGATAATCCCAACCCACTTTCCAAAACTTCTTCATCACTTCCTCAACCAGAAAAATAAACGTCTCCTAATCGTAACATCTGCTGCAATTGATTAGATTCTCTTTTCACAAAATCTCTGCTTGTCATATTTGCGACAAACACCTCATTCAATGCTTCTCTGATCACATTTTTAGATTTAGATTGAACATTAATAACTCCATCGCGTAGCTCATCTTCAAGAATGTTGCATACACTTTGTGCAATGCCATATGTAGAATTTACCAGTTTGTGAAATTCAATACATTTTTCAAACATTGTTTATCTACGAATAATTCCTTCTACTTTGTCCTTTCACTTGCAACAATAGATCATCACGACGACAATGGCGATGATGAATAACCACGGCCCAGTTCAACAGTTACTGAATAACAATTAATACTTTCACACCTTTTAAATAAAACACCAATGTGCATTGGAATCGGCCAAAAGTCTCGACTTTCTTCTTCGTTTTTATTGTTCTCATTTCCACTGAGTACAATTCGGCAACGTGCTGGTCTGTACTCTCCACATACTTCGACCCAGTGTAATCCGTCAGAACATCGTCGTCGACTCCGTCACCGTTGGTATCACCTTTTCCATTTGCATGTTAATTTGATGACGGCCCAGCACAATTACCATTAATTGTCGAAAACAAACCGGTAGCCAAATCCAATCAATCAGATTTGTCTAAATTCGCGAAATACAGGAAAACCTCTTTAAGAGGATAATTCAAATAAATATGCAAATTTTAAGTGTACGATTGCCGCTCTTCGTTGAAGTGCGGGATTTCTCGTTACCCTACGACATTCAAGTAGTTTTTCCGGTAGCCTGGTCTTAAGTCACGCCAGTAAGTCCGTCAACTCTACTCGCAGTTGACAACAATCGGGCACGCGTCTCGGCGTGAAGATTGTTGTGCTCCTTGTTAAAGGTGTTAGCTTGTCCTCGGGCGTGTGGTGGATTGATCTCTCGTTCCGTTTTGTGCTTTATTTCGCAATGTAGCCGAGTTGTGTTTTCTGTATCTTGTTTGAAGCTGGGCATCAGAATAAATCATAAAATGTCTGTGTTGTCTTTATTGATTCTCAGACCGAGCTGCAGAGCTGGGTATAATTACGGATGATTCAACGTAGAATCAACTGACTTCCTGAAACGTGTCACATAATTTTGATGTTAGCGTGAGCTGAATCTAATTATTCGAATTAGGAATTCGAACCTAGTTATGACATATAAGCACATGTGTATCAGTACACGATCTGAATGAGCAGTGGGCTCACAAACTACAGTACAGCGCGTCGCGTCATCGTGGGAGGGAAATGTATTCTACTGTACAGTAGTAAATATCGTAGGCAGTCAGTATGACTTATCTCATTCTGTAATGGTATGGTACAGGAACGATCGTCCTTTTTCCTCGCTTACACGTTGGCGTTTTGCGCCATGGCTATTTCCATTATTTGGGTTGCTACCCAACTACTGCTCCCGTTTTGAACCTGATTGTTCACCGCCGCCTTCATCATGCGTCATCATCATCATCATAACATCGTCGTCAATATCATTGTCGTCAATCGCCAACGTCATCCTGTTCTTTGTCATCATCAAATTCATGCTAAACATCCATCAGTATTCATAATCACCTTAATCTTTCAACATCATTCACCGTCTTCCATCATGATCATCCTCTTATACTCTCATTGTCATTAACATTCTAACCGTTTATCTATCGCACTAAAAGTACGCTCGAATTATATTCGATATTCAGCTCTGCAGCACTACCTCTTCGTCGCCCAGGAACAAATTTCATTTTCATTTGGTTTTTCAGTGTACCGGAGTTAAAATTTATACTTCTGTTCACAGAATTACCAACACGTTCGTTCCTTCTATTATCCTTACTTAAACCTTCATCCTTTATTCCGTGTGTAGATAGCAAATGACATTTCAATTGATGGCATTGAAGTAACATTTAAATGATATCTGATCCGAATTGTATGCAACACTGTCCCATATATCTGGCACATAGATCTGAACGCATCTTCTAATACACCAGGAGTACTGCCATTGTTTTTCAGTCCTGTTTTGCTCCAATTATCAAACACACACCCTTTTACGACTGCTCCTACATAACCACTTAGTACATTCATTTCTTTGCTCAGCCTATCAGGGACGCTTAGTGTTGGTCCGTATGATCTTTGGCATTACGTCATTTTTAGTGACATTCCTTTACATTATCTCTCACTACCTGCTTGCATTGAACTTTAAATTGATGAAACATACGGATGCATCACGAAGATTGTACTGACAGTGTTATTTAAAGAAGGAAAACATTTTCTATTTAATAGTTACCTTTACCAATTTTCATCTCTTATCGAAATCATCATCAGGTAATACCGATCATCATCTTCTCAATTCTTCCATCCCTAATTATCTTTTTAACAAAAATTGGACTAAACATGCCACGCAAACCCCACCGAACAGAGAATGAAGACATCCGCAATACAAGACCTCGACGATTATCTCTACCAGATTGTTACAGTCTTTACATACTGCAAACACGCCTGACAACTGCTTCTGTTATAAATTTCCCCGACCTTCTATCTCAACAAGAGTCTCGTCATCCCACCGCTACAAACTCTGAACATGTTCCACATAACAATTTCAACAATACGATCGTATTTATTTTCAGGTTTCTGTCGACACTAATAATGATAGGGGTGAAGTTATACAGAGACAGTTGTCTTTTGCCAGTAATAATGAAACATTTGAAGATACAGGTATTCCTCAGACCCCACTTGCAGTAGATTTGTCAATAGATATTGATGTTGATCCGCATACAACTCTGGATCAAATATTAATTACGTAATAAAACCCTTCACTATCTATTTTCCAAGCGCCACCACCGCCTCAAGAAGCAATAGAATATGAAATATTACCACATCCTCTCATATTTCCATCAACGTGCAACACAATGTCACAGTGTCCTTCCAATGATTCTCTGAATGGTTCAATGCATCGAAAAGATGATTCAGAATTGGATATTTTAACTTTGCGTTGAAGAATGAATCTGTTGTGTAAATTCACTACTTCTCCCACCATAGTATCTACAAAGTGGTTTTTAAAAATTAACAGCTAGACACTCGAATTCAAACGTTCACGAACCGCAGCTTTGATATCAGATCTGCCTTACCTATCTACAAAACTGCTCATTATCGTATCTGAAAAGTGTTGGGATCATATTGCCTCACAAAATCAGTAATTATTGATTTTTAACATCCTGATCGGTTTATTAACTAAACAGAACGAAATAACTCTAAGCATTTCGTACGTATAATTCTTCCATCATCTTAGGCGAAATACGACGTACACAGTTTTATTATGAACAACAGGTAAAATCTTCTGATGAACTTTTTGGCCCTCATATTGAGAATGCAAACATATTTAAATTCAAGACAGAACTGTCAATATTGGATCAGGTCCTCTCCACAATTTACAAAGATGATCCTTTTCTTGCTATACGCACAGAAATTATTTCATTTCCTATCGGATCTACACCTCCATTAGTTGATTTTTCACCACGGTCACAGTTCAATGTCACCACAACCATGGACGGATGGCAAAAGAGTTCAAATAAATATATCGACTTGTTGGGTGAAATTGGTCATATTTGGACCGTACATGCTGGATCGCCATGAGAGCAGACGTTTCAAGAAATAATGAACTCACAGCTAACGAAAACTGGTACGGATCCAGAGATCAAATTACAATACAACTC
>JAULBU010015823.1:0-21161 GCA_032358235.1 Odonthalia washingtoniensis | reverse complement strand
CACATTTTATATAGAAAAGAGAATTATTTGGTAATCACGAATCTCCGGATACAGTAGTTACGTGAATGATTTCAGTGACTTGTACATTCATACACAGTATTTTATGAATGTGAACTAAAACGTTATCTGCAAAAAGTGTAGCACGTTCTATGGAAACTTGCTCAAAACCTGCAAATTATGTAGAGACGGGTAGTTTAACTGCATAGGAATCTGCGCAAATTGAAGATTTTGTGAATTTAATCTAGGTTGAAACTGGGAACAGGTGCAATATGGAAAATTTCTAGTAAAGTGTATATGCTATAAAAAGGAGAAGTATTTATTAAATTATGTATTGATATGCATACATATAATGATATACCATATCTTTATATGCAAAAATATATATAAAAGCACAAAGATATGATGAAATGTGTAGAGAATAGTTTAGTAAGGTAAAAAATGAAATGAACTGTTATTTCAATCATTCAAAGGGAAAAGAAAAATGTTCTCTGCATCAGATTAAAAGTAGTAGGGTAAGTGACAAGACCGAAATTGAAAATTTTACTTACCGCATATCATATTTTAGAAACAAAGGAAAAAGAAAAATGTTCTTTCGTTAGTACTACAAATAGTAAAGTGAGCAACAAGAGCAAAATTGAAATTGCTACTTACCAAAGACATATTACGCACACCAGTTACGGGTACCATAAATGAAATATTCGGTTATTATCCAATAAAACTGGAGATCGTGACATCATGTCTCGATGTTATGAACCTAAACAATATGATTGTACCAAATATAAAAGTGGTACGTGATTAGTAAATTTGTAATAGCATTCAGTGCTGATTGCGGTTAGAAAAAGAAGAAATGATAGAAAATACCTCGTATTGTTTCAAACCCCATAATTCATGACTCATGAGCTGGACTTTTTGGAAAAGTCGAAAGAAGATGCTGAGATCGAACTTGTAAATGATCACATGATACTTTTTCGTAATAAAAGAAAGGAGGGTTGGGGAAGTGAATTATGATGATGGACAAAACAGGAGAATGTTTCGTCAATAATGAAAAGGAAAAGGAAGGAGAAAGCTGAACATACCTGAAACACATCGTGGGCTGGACATGTTGTACTGCCAGGTTTGAATTGTTAGTTGATTACATGTGAGTTCAAATGACGTTCTAACAGGAACAACACCGTGAAAATGTTTGAATCCGATTACAATTCACGTCTTCCATTGTCCGAAAGTGTGAACGGTTCCTTAATTCATGACCGACGAGAGGGGGAAACCGTTCCGACTCCCCAGTGTGAAATCTGCACCAAAATTTGTGGATAAAAGGAAAATGAAGCCACTGCAGCAGTAAAAGTTAATGAAAATTTGGACATTACAGCACTCAGAATCGGTGGGAATTTAAGGTATTATTCCCAAAATTAAATGGAAAGGGAAGGACAAGATTCACACGTGCGAAATCGGAAACTTATTGTTGATTTTTCATATCATACTGTAATATGATCATATTACTGTATGATAGCATGCAAAGAGATGGTTAATTGTGTCCGAAAACCTTAGAAATTCATTCCATGCCATCAGCCAATGTGCATTATTCAAAACTTCATAATAAGTAGAATAACGATTCGAGTTGCAAATATATAAAAAGATTATTAATAATCAATTTAATACGCAAATATTATTGCAGCAAATATACAACTAAAATTCAGTAGTCAGGAATCCCAAATTTACGGCGTCCACAACTTTTTCGAATCGATTGACCTTTCCTTCTCACTTCCACAATAATTGGGCATGCAGCACTTTCCTTATTGGCAGTTAAAGCCCCTATTTTAAGCGGCCATTCCGTTGTTTTTATTGCCAGTCCCATTGGGCAAACGGAAAATGAGCATTCAAGATGACGTCGTGTCGATGTCATGCGAAAACGAGGAATCATCATTGGAATTGGACTCTGTACGAGCGGAGTTATTGGTTCGATGTCTTGCAGTATCGCTATGCTTCTTGGAGGGTTTCTCTGGTACGAAACCAGGTGGAGAAATCATAACTATTTTGAGAGACAAAGACATTGACTGCAAGCTGTTTGTTGGACGGGTTTTATGTATGACAAGTTGTCATGATATAACACCTAGAATCCTTCAGGACCAGGAACGAAAGTGAACACGATATACATATGTATGATGGTATTTAGAGATGTAGCATCTATTGGCATGTAATGAATAAATCTTAGTATTAATAAGATGATTGCAATTGTTGCTATATAAATGAAATTCATTTGTTCCAAATGAGCTTTCCCTTCACGTACGGTACATTCCGTCATGCGGAATGACGTTGCAACACATAATGTATGAGAGAAATGTAAGAAAAAGAAATGTAGTAGTAGTAGTACTACTACAACTATTACTACTACTGATCATCATTATCAGTAATAGTAGTAATCGTAGTACATATTATATGTGGTAGTAATAGTAGTAGTAGTAGTAGTAGTACATGGTTTTACAGTTACTACACGCACTAGCTTGTAGTAAAAATATTTCATTAAGTGGGGTGCGATAAGGGAGAGACAATATCTTAGTAAGGTAATTGTAATGAAAAAGTATGTTTCCGGTAAAGATGAATGGGAAAGAAAGAGAATTCGTAACATAGTTGCATTTGAATTGGTGAGATTGAGATGAAAATACGTAATAGTAAAATAAATAGAGAGCCATGTTATGAATTCCCAGTTGGAAATGAAATGTAAAAAATTTTGAATTTGAAATCCATCCACATGGATGGAGTGCAAATGTAAAAAATTATCCGATAATGTTTTAATAAAAAGATTATCCGATAATTTTTTGCATTTTCAGTCTATTCTTGTGGATGCATCACAGAATGGAAAATGACATACATAATTAGAATGGGTAATTTTGAAAAGTATGGATTGTATTGACCCTTGATACAGTCCTGATAATTGAAAATGAATGTTGGCCCTCGTGTTGTGAAGGGTAATGCATGCACAAAACTGCATAATTTGGAGTTTTGGAGACCTTTGAAATCTTGCTAGAAAACACAATCAATAACTGTGTTCCCGTTTATTCAACTGGTCTTGTCATCAATAGAAACGTCGAATACCTTCTCCCTTCTGAAACAACTGATAATAATCGAAAGCCGTGGTGAGAAAAGAGATTAGTCAGGGAGGTTTGAAGGACAATCATAAGATGAAGAAATTTCACCAAGCACTGGTATTGGCAGTTCAATCCGTGTTGGGGAAGAGGATGGAGAAGGACAGAGCACGGAATCTGAAACGGCGGTCCTTCTGATAAGGGGAAGCATCCGAGGAAAGGGACGCAGAAGAGGACGAAGAGGAAATATCGGAACAGACTTCACAAGTGGAACTTTACGACCATCACCCAATTCCTCCCATAATCAAAGTAACGCGCAACATTTGGCTTCTAATTATGGATGTGGAGAAAACGGAGTCTAACAACGAATCTTGTTGCAACAGTCTTCCCGAAGAAATAGAGCGAGTATTGACAATCGCTCTGGAGCACGATTTAGTGCATCAGTGGATGGAGAACTTGTTGTATTGAGGAGACAGCTGAGTAGAGCTACAGCTGATCTGGATAATGTTGTTGTAAAAATGAATAGAAGTAAGATAGAAGTGAAAGCTGGTGAAGCAAATATATTACAATTGGACACTGAGAAGAAATCCCTGGAAACAAAAAACAATATGCTTGAAGCCAAAAATGTGAAACTGCAAAGTAAACACAATGCCATTCTAAAACTAAACGAAGAGCTCATGGGGAAGTTGGCACAAAGGAAGGAAGGGACCAGAACGAAAAATCTCAGAAATTCTTTACCCAGAAATTTGTTCGGAGTTTCACTGGAAGTCGACACAAGTTTATTACCATTGACAAGAAGGGAATCTTCTGAACTGAAACATTTTCAAGGTACACTAGAACGATTGTGGGAATGACGTGCGGAGTTTGTGGAGAAGATGTGTGTTAGTAACGCTGATGGGAAGGGTATAGTCCCCAATCCCCCCTCCGTACTTCGAGATAGAAAAATGTACAACTTGGCTTCCTCTGATAGTTATTTCCACATTTTGAAAAGTACTGTGGAAGAAGAATTAAAAGATGAAGGATGGGATATATCTTTTCCAACAACTGAGCTGAGAACAGAGCTGATTCAAACCTTAATGAATAACAAAGACTTTATATGAAGTATAAATCAGAAGCTGTCTGATATACTAAGCTCCCGGAAAAGGACAGATCGAAACAGACTATTCAATACTATGAACTATAGAATGTGTGGTGCCAAGCACAGCCTGTCCGCGACGGATATTCGGGAGAAGAGTAGGAAGTATCAGTTGCGAAAGAAAAGTTTATTAGGAGAATTGGAAATGGGAATAAATATGATTATTCGTGGTGGAGATGCGCCGATCTTTCGAGTTTAACATACTTTGGGGATTACCATTAACAATGAATTTTGGACGAAACAACAAGCAGTCATCTGTTGAAGGGGATGAAGATGATCGCAGAAGTCATGAAAAAGATGAGGATATGCTAAAATTGTTCCGTGATGAAGTTGGTGTATCCCATACTGCATGATATATTAGGTTGTATACCAAACATTAATCCGAGAAGTATTGTCGATGGGACTATTATGAGCATTGCGAGGTTGGACGCTTGGATTCATTCCATAATTTCATGCCTTGAGGTCTAAGAAAAACGTGGTGGAGGGACGCAGAGTAATTATATGTCTGTGTTTGAGCCGACTCTTCCGGAGACAACGAGCCAAGTTATAGGATGTATCAGCAAATTTGTGTCGATGTGGTCAGAAGAGGAATTGCAACTCCCACAGTTCTTTTCGACTGATGGAATAGACGAAAGAAGAAATGCCGTCATGAATATGGAGCGGAATGCAACTGCTATAGTTGTTCTCCCGAGTCGGGACCGTATATTTACAGTCGATCACAAATGGTTTGCAAAATATATTGGTACTGAAATCGGAACGATCTATGATTGTTATATTGCCGAAATATGTAATAAGTGGCCCACCACCATCTACTTGGTTATGTTGATGTCGTAATAGATGCCATCAGAAATATGGAAGAAATATTTAATTCAGAAGCAAGTGATGATGATAATGAAGATGACTTCATACAAGAGAATGTACATGGCCAGGCTCTAATTGGAAACCCGTTGCATGATGTGTTGAGAGCGAATAACCAGTTAAGTTAACTTCAGCCTTATGACATAGATAATGCGACTGAGACATCTGCTATTGGGAGGCAATTAGAAAGAAACATCCCAACGAAATTCGGCGTGAAATTGAATTTAGTTACACAAAGAACGCCCAGGACATCATGGAAGAGAAAGAATGTGCGGGGGACGGTAGTATCTTGAAATACGGGGAAGAGTCAGACGGCGAAGACATGCCACCGAGCGATACTGATACTGAAGCTTATCTGTGGATGTTAACAACAGAACTAGGCAATAAGGGCAGATAGAAGCGGCTGATAAAGTACAACGTCGTTTCAAAAGTAGCGAAACTGTCAGTCGATCTTTCACCAGTGTTGCGAGATCCAGTGAAATACTCTTGGGAAAGAAAACAAGACGAAGTAGATAGTATAAGAAGTCGGAAAATATTGATCTGTTATGTTTTCTATGAAACATCTACTTATCTTATGTGGTTTGCGCTATTGTACTGCGTACGGGAATGATTAGGGAAGATGTAGGGAAAACAATAAAAATGTAAAGAGTGCAATGTTTATCATAAAAATTTAAACTTTGAATTGCTTTATTAGCTACTGTGCATCAGTAAAGATATATATATATATATATTGTTTAAACATCAGACGTGTACTGCAAGTCGCAGTAAATTTTGACTGTCACTGTAATCTTTATACCTCTGTAGAAACTATTAATGTAGAACCGATGATTAGTTCATGGCAGTTCATCTGATAAGAAATGAACCGCAAAATTTGACCGTAGGACGTGGACAGAACCCTCAATAGTGTCGGATGGAACAATACCAAACCATTCGGATGCTGTTACACTGTTATGTTTGTCGCCGTGTCATTTTTTTGGTTTTTGAGGCTGTATACTCCAGGCTACCTCTTTTCCAGGTTCCCAAGGCAAACACAATCCAGATCAATGTCAACAGCGTCTGCAGGAAAGTTTGCTTCCATATATTAGAGGAAGGCCATTTTACTGGAATCTGTTTTCATTTTTTGCTTGACATGGAACAGTAGAAGGAATTTTGCAACCCATAGTTGCGGGTAATTGTTAGAGCCACCTCTTATCAACACGAAACTGTTTCTTACAGCATTTCTCGCCCCAAATTCCTGTGAAGCCAAAACGCGTTGCTTGAATTTCCTACAGACTTCCTTCCTGTTAACGGTGATTATGTTAAGTGCTGTATCGTAATGTTTCAGAGTAGGTATGAAGCCCCCTAACACTAACCCAGATTTCACAAACGTAATCGCTATGTCATTGTCCACTTTATTGGCCCTTTTTTCCGAACTGTACACGTAGAAGTTTTGCAAAGGTCTTTAGCACATAAGATTTGAAAATGAAGCGTAATGTTTTCGAGTTCTGACTATATGTTTCGCGAAGAATTGGGATTGATACTGAATTACCATGTTCATAGCTATGGACGATGTTATGCAACGAGACAGTTTCCCCGTCTCGTACTAGGTGGGGGATCATATCTCGGATAGATTCATCATTACTACTGTCCAGCCTAAAAGAACCAAGGTTTTAGCGCAGCTGTCTCATGGAGGGGTCCATTATTTAAACAGTTTCATCCATTCTTGTAACAGCTCTTTTTGATGTTGTTCTATAAGCCATTTTTATGAATAGGTTGAAATGTTCGAAAGGTGCAGCATTAAGAATGTACGTGCTTCCAAATTTCTTCAAATCTGTGACGAGATGGTTAAATGGTGATATTTTAAAGTGAATAAACTACCACCTGCAGTACCTTCAAATGCGTCAGTCTTCAACTGTCTAAAAGTACAAATGGCACCCTGCAGTGTTTTCAGTTCATTGTCAGACCATCCCTCCGTAACATTTAATGTTATCGGGTCCCGATAATTTATCGGACATGATAACATCAACAATATCTGAATAAGCGGTGCAAACCTTTGTTAGAGGTGCCTCCTCATCATAGCCTGTAGCACAATCCATCCAGGCTGCAACGAAAGGAAACACCATGTCCAACTGTCTGTAGTTTTCCCCCTCCAGCAATCCGCGTATCCCATCTATTGTAAATAATCGATTCAATTGGGAGGACGATTCCTTCTTTGAAAAATCAATATGCAGATCTCGTAGTGAGTATTCCTTCTGTATGACAGCTAGTTTGGAATTAGAGGCTCGAAAAATGCTTGTCTTCATTGATAACAATTTCTTTTTCTTCATTAGACCGCGAGGATGTGACAACGTTTACGATGAAAAATAGTTGATAAAGCAGTTCTTAATCAGTTTTGATAGTCCCAGGTGAAGATTGTGCAATGGTTCAAAGGTATAAATTGAATACATATCCTGAGGAAACACGGTTTTTATGCCGTGTATGTCTTCTATAAATGACTTCCACGGTGCTAGAGAACTATTTGCTAGTGATCCATCTGCTTCTTTAATGAGACGTATTCCATTTTCTAGTTCATCGCTACACTTACATTCCATTGCCTCTACTGTGAGACGATGAATGTCTTTACAGGCATGCTTCATTCCGTCCATATTTTGTAGTACAATTACTGATCCGTTCATCATATCTTGCACTGTTCTCAGACATCTACAACACGGTCTTCTGACCAAAGTTCCATGTCGAATGGCAGACGTATCCTTGCATTCAAGTACGTCACAGAAATATGACACAATGAACGGGAAACAATTCCTCAACGTTCTGTTCGAGAGAACTTGAAAACCAGAGCGAGCATGGGTTCGTATCGGTGACAGTATATATACCAAATATTTGTGCATAACATCCAGTTTTGCAGCCCTCCCATCGTATTTCGATGTCAATGACACGTTGTCGAGGATAGGAACGGTGTCGGAAGAAGTGAACCCATGGATTGAGACATTATCATATGATTCTGACAAGTTGACATCTGCTGATATGGGTTGGTATCCAACAGGGAGAAATTCAATAAGTGTCTATCCGTTGTCAATGAGGTAACGCCGGAATTGTCCGGTGAAGCTTAAAAATACAGCATGGACGGGATATGAAACAAGAGCATTACTTTTCAATGTTGTTGTAATTTTGACGGAATATATTTATATGACACCACAGAATGCTTACGGATATATGCCTTCATCCTCCACCCATATTAAATTGCCATCCACACCCTTCTACATAATTACTTAACGCCGTTTCATTCTGTACAGATCATGGAAGTATTCAGTCTGTAATGGGTGAGAAATTTCTGATGTGATGAAACGGTGTCCTTGAAAACTGGCCTATGTACAATATAGGTTAGAGAAGCCAGTTCTACATGCTTTTTTAGGACATCAATAACTTTTTTTGTATAATACAGGCTGGGAATTTTTACATGCATGTTTTATTACCTCACACCGAACCCTTCACATACCAAGTTATCATTGTAATTCTTGTTCACAGCAGCTGGGAATTCAGCGTCATTCGTCATAGTAGTAGTCAACCTGGAGACATCGAACTGTTCTTGACGTATTAGGAAAAGCAGTTTGTTCACTGCTTTTTTGGCACCGTTTGATATAGTTGCGATAGTGACAACAGTATCTGCAATATGATACCAAAACTTGTTCAAAGCTTCTGCACTCTCCTGTTCCTGTGTGTCGTCTGGTACATTCCCTTCTTCAAGTTCCATAATCACTAGGTGGGTATGCTGACTCACAACCGACGTGGTGGATGCTTGTACTTCCATCCCTCATCGTATCATGATGTGCTATACGAACGTCTGACGAGTATTGGGAGGTATTAACCCGTCGGTTAGTAAGGTTACATGTTGACTTATATTTGCATATAGCAGTGTGCTTACTCAAACCGAAAATGGAAGTGGCGTGATGTAGACAACCATGTCTTTTGTATTGAAAATGTTGTACTCCCTTTCCCATGATGATTATTGCTAAAGCTGTAATAGGGTATACTTAATGTAGAAATGTTTAAATGTAACTTGATAAATCAATTTACTAGCACATGATGATGCATAAAAATCAGGATGAATTACTTACGATCCACCGTATCTCCAGTAAATCATCCAAATGGCTCTATATTTGGCCTAATTGTCCTGTTGAACAGTGTAGTCCTCTATTTCCTACTACAAGTTCTTGCATGAAATAGAGGACAATACAGTTTCGAACTGTAGGGAAGTTCCCCTAATTCTCTCCCCAGTTGGTGGAGAATTAGGGCTACCATAGTTGAACTATTGAACAAAAGAAACTTGAAATAGTGATACATTATCGTTTGTAACGATAATTTTACAATTGTACACACATATTTCCCGATATATTTCAAAGTTCTGAAGCAGAAACAGTAAGTATGAGACTGTATTTCCCGCTAGACAGTCATAGTGTAACGATAATATATATGTGGGCCATCACTTAAAATTTTTCTTCCAATAAACGTGAAAGAAAAAAGCACTGCCCTACATTCTGGGGAAAAAAGTTTTATGGGATTCTCCCATCTACTTGGATGGTCAAATATTTTTAAATAAAAGTGTGGTTCCATCCATGTGGATAGAAATTTGAACACAGTACATTCGAAAAATATACTTTTGAAGTATTGCTTACAGTACGTGCATCTCTCAAACAGGTCTCAGAATCATACTGCCTCCGCGGGAAAGTCTGACGAAGCAATATTTTTATTAATAGAACGTCTCCTAATCTACGAAAAATCTTATGTGAACAGAGTCTCGCAGGTTCATTTAAAATTTGAAGTAATCGCAAGAACAATCAACATCTACAATTCAACAAACCAATTCAACATAACAGCCATTTCCAGTCACTACGCCCGTTCCGTCATAAGACCATTCAATCTCCCCGCCCATTTCTAATTCAAAAACATACACCTCAGAATTTGAATACTTTACACTATTCGTTAGTAACGACGTTTCATTGAAAACAAATTCCATAACCATCCATCTACTTCACTGCAATCATACAACAGGAACATCTGCAACTTTCAACCTCAACTTCACCAATACGTACTTTTCTTTCAGCAATATCATCAACTACCACCAACATCACAACCACAACTAATAAGATGTATGGACTACTGCAACTCGATGAGGCTTGTTTTCGCGAGGCACAACATGTTCAGGATTCAAGTTGGAATAAAACAGCAGAGGAACCCCTAGTAGAACAATGGTGGATTATGGCGGGTGCCTGGCGGGTCTGAGTATAGAAAATTTCAGAGGTATGGCGGGGAGCAAAAATGAAAAATTAAATAGAGCATTAGCCAACCATTTTTTAAAAATTTAAATGGCGGGAATGTGGCGAGTTTGATGGCGGGGATTGCGGGTCTCAAAATAAAACCCTGCCATAGACGTTACTGTAGCCCGCCACATGAAAGGCCAAAACCGCCATGAACCCGCTATATCCCAGGTTTGCCGACGGGTTTATGGCGAGTTTATGACAGATCTACAGTTCGGATAACCGAGTTGGTCCCAGACACTTTATGGCGCCATTATGGCTTGTTTTTGACTGTTCTATGGATGATCTATACAGTATTATGGCTCAGTTATGGCTTTATCATGGCTCGGTGATGACACTGTTATTACACGTTTATGGCACTGTTATAACAGTTTTATGACACTGGTATTACACGTTCATGACACTGTGCAGTTACTGTACAATGCATCGTTGGTACATGATTTTGGTGTTTATTTATTATGACAGATATTATATTTTTCTAGGAATGACAATGCAATGCATTTCCTCCCGTGTCTTTATTCTATTTTTTCTCACTTTCTCTCTTGGTTGATTCCACTTTTGCAATCGTATTAGCACCACATTCATTTTCATCTGTACTCGAAGCCATAACAGCGGAAGCAATATGTCCCAACTCGCAGACGCTTCACTGCCAGTTCGACACCAACGAAATCATAAAAATTAAACATTCAGTTTCATATAAATCCATTGCCATAAACGACTTTTAGAATTTGGAATCATATCCTGAGTTTCCGCTCAAGCTATGATTGATGATGTTTCAACATTGAATGATCACTACTTCCCTTCGAAAAAAAGTTTAAAACGTGAAAGAATTTTTCCACATGGATGTTGAATCGGCGGTTCACATCAATACAGCGAAGGATGTCTTGTAGGCCGTGCAGTGGTGATTGGAAGTATAGAAATTATGAGGATCCATGCTGTTGAATTCCTCCACCACTTTCTGCTCTTGACGATGGTGACCCATTCAATAAATCAGTACATGACAATTCACTAGATCTGCCAAATGAAAGTCCTGAAAATTCAGATACTACACCACCACTATCCGTTCATCTAGCAGGTCTACGTTTCGGTGTCGTTGTACTTCCTGCTGAAGCTGTAACTCTACCTAACTTGTAATCACTATTAATTCCAATATTTCTTCCCCCGATACGACCAGCAGAAATACTACCATTACTTGAAGTAGACATATCACCAAGATTGATATTTATGTTCATACTTTCTTCATTAGTAGAATTTAAACCGGATGATGTATTTAACAGCAAATACATCATCCGATGAACCCACCATGAAAATGATGACCATGATGAACTTGACTATGACTACTGTTATTACCACCACCACCAACTTCACTTTCACCACCGACCACATTTGACATTGACAATGGCGTTTAGGTAGCCACATCTAATACGACGCTACGGCTATTACTAGCATCACCGCTTGTGGGAGTGACAACCCCTACGACAGCACTGTCGAATAATTCCGCTATTGCAGTCGCGCCGTAATCATCACCACTTATTTCACCGACACCATATGCAGAAGATCTGATCCCACCCGTTGTAGAAAACAGCATTGGTATTGGAGACATTCCCATGGGCATAGGTGGCATGGTCATCGGCATTGACGATGATGAAATTGTGGTTGATGAAGTAATACCAGTCGGTCTCGCTGAATTCATTGATGTTGTACTAGTCGTTGTTGGGTTATTCGTATTAGACGTTCTTTCTCTCTTTTGTAAGACTTTTGGTGTCGTTCTATACTATTACTATTCGCATTCCATCATGACTTTACCACCATCCGAAGTCGAAGAATCCAAAACTACACCTTGTTGAATTTTCATCATTGATCCAGACATGCCACTCGTCGTACTCGTATTTGAATACATAATACCACAGTTGTATTTTTAATATTCTGATGATTGTTTGTAGTTAATTCACTTTCATTTAATTCATCATATCCATACTCTGAAGACATTGATGAATGGGATTGTCCTTCAGATGTTCCAACCGTACCAATTCTCTTACCCATAGCGTTTTTAGTCGAAGTTGATGTAGTAGCCGAATTATTTTTACCAGATTCACTTCCACTAACAAACAGTAAGTGAACTTTTTGCTACATGAGGCGAATGAAAGCGCTGTTGTTGAGTTGAATGATCATGACGATATACATGATGACAACTATTAACTTGATATTTAGACTGATGTTCACGAATATGTGCTGGATGTAGACTACAACAGTTAGGCCACGTACATTTCCTATATTACTTCCATCTCCACCATGTTACCCCGTTTGACTTTCACGCTGACCACCAACTCTAACGTTTTGATGACGTGCAGCCACAGATAGTCTCGCAGTCATAACAGCATATTGAACTTTATCTTTTGCCGATTCGGCTTTAACAGATTCCTGATCCGTCGCTTGAACATCAGCAAATCTCTTTTTGGCATCTTCGATTGCCTTAGCTCCCACAATCTTATCAAACCCATCTGGCGTCCCAATACATACAAACTATTTCTCATACCCTGTAATCATAGCCGCTATCGCTCTAGCATCACTAGGCTTTGTACAAATTTCCGAAACTTGTCTTCCAAGTCCTGCGAGTTCCTTCTGCATATCGTCCGCTGTCGCACATAAAACCGCTGAATAATCACCGTATTTCTTAGCCCGTTCGGATATTTCATGTAACTTTTGTGCATTCGGCCAGTTCCAAGCCGTCAATTCTTCTAACATTTCATTTTCCGGTTTTCTGTTCTTAGTCCTTGTCGTTCTTTCAATACCAGCTTCAAAAACCTCCACGATATCATCACCTTTCCCATCTTTATTTATTTCTTCAGGCAGCGCAGACAACACTTCATCGCGACAATTTTTGCAATTTAAATAGAGTCATCAAGGAACTCACGCGCCCGTTTCGATTTTTGCAACCGCTCAACTTCAGCACCTGCCTGATCCGATTCACTAAACATTCGCAACTTAGTTAGACGGTATCGAATATTAATCAATGCCGTTGCGTCAGCTTTAGCAATATCCTCACTCGATTTTACTTTAGCTTCCGATTGTTCTCTTAATTTTTTAGCATGTGATCTCTCCATCTCTATGTCTGCATGCGAAGCTTGTAATCCCAGTTTTTCAGCAGCGTTCGCAGTCTCCTCAATTCTCTCAGATTTGTTCGAGTTACGTGCCTGCTTCAAATTGCGACCTTCCTGTTTAACCCATTTTGTCAACACCTTTTTTGCAGACTCAATTGTTACTCCAAGTTCAGAATCTTTGCTCATCCAAGCTTCCGCAGCTTCTTTTGTCTCCAACTCCAATTTCACAATGTCATTTGATTACATCGCTAATTACAACTTCAATTTTTCCTCTTGTTCCAAATCCTTCAGTCATCTTGGTTTCGCCATTGCTCCTTGTAGTTTTTCAAGTAATTCTTTCTTCATTCTCTCATCTTCATTCATTAACTTCATAGGATCTCCTCCTGAAAACACTCTCTGTGCCGCACCATCACCATCTTTCTTCTTTAGCTCAATCGACAATCCATGTGTTCTCGGTAACACTTCATCCCACATATCCAGGTTTTGTTCACGCATCGCCGTCTTTATCCCAACATAGCACTTATCAAGGGTTGATATTATATCCGTAGAAATTTCAGCTTGTCATATAATCTCTTGGCTTTTATCCAGTGCCATCTTGACCGCTTGTGTTGCTGCACGCAAAAAAGAGCTAGGATCACCGCCTTGACGAGTCCCAATGATTGCCTTTTCATTATCAAGATCATATTTCCTCGTTTAATGTCCATTGTTTCTTTTTCTCTCTTCTTTGAATCGCTTCTTCTCAGCAAGTGACCGGGCCAATATCTTCCGTGCTTTTTCAACTTCATTTACAAGCCCAACTTTCATTACCAGCGGTCCGGAAAGCCTCCATTAGCAAAATTATGCACACCATTTGCATGCTCTTCAGTGCCGTGATGATAATGATGATAATGATGAGCATGGATATTATTACCTCCTACTCCATCGTTACCACTACCACCGTTTACATCACTACCAGTGTTGTTGTAATTGTCGTAACCATTCGCATCTCCATGGTAACCCTGTAGCACACCATTCGCGTCATTCCCCACATTTGTTGCTAGATGTAACAAAAGCTTACTCACATGCTGAATGAATTCAGTAAGTTGAGTGACCGACCGTTGATCAGTAGCTTCCCCCGTGCTTCACTCCCTTCCACCTCTCCTTTCCTCATTTTCCTTGCTCGAATAGCGTTCTTCCTGTCCTCCTTTACCACCCTGCGTCGAGGTTTCTTTCTGAGCTGCAAGACATGGCGGTATTTGCTTTTTAGATTACTTCGCGTTAATAGGCGCACTTTGGTCAATTAATAATTTTCAAATAGCAATATTCCATCACCAAATTCAATTCCAACGGAATTGATTATCATATTGACCACAGAAAACCTGATTGTAATTGATGGATAACTATTCAATAAGTTATTCCGTATCAAACGTTCGGGAAATTCTCTGTTTAGTACTTAATGATACACTAACCATCGTCATTCTTGTTTTGATAAAACATTCCAGTCATGTCATATATATATATATTCCTTTTTTTGAAAACGAAACATTCTGTTTATCTGACTGCCAACGGACGTATTTCAATGGCAGTCGTCACTTCTAATAATTACGAATATCTTGCAAACGGCATGCACCAAGTCACCAAGTAGTTAATACTTCATCTTCTCATATTTAAATTTGCACTGCCGGTGGTCTGTAACAGCATCTTGAACAGCTTCTTGTAATTCTTCTTTATCTGCTTTCAATTGTTTCACTTCCTGTTTCCATTTCTTCACCTGTGCATTAATCACACCCATCATTGAATTCGAATTATTCTATAACCCTACTCTGTTTGTCCTTGTTCCGCTAGCAACTGGAGCCGGTTTTTGTCGGCTATTTTTACTTGCCGTTCGAGATGCGATAGTTTTTCTGACGGCGCGCGTCGTACTGTTACTAGTAGATAATGAATCGGACGATGACATAGCTCCGGCTGTAGAAGTAGTACAACGACTATTTTGAACATGCTGTCTACGTCAAAGACCATCATACGCTCTTGCATCATCGTTTGCATGCGCATCGAAAAATGCTTTGAACCATTGCATAAATTCAAAATTGTCTTGGTATTTTCCTTCTATTAACTTTTCAACGGCGACATGTCGTTTCATACCAATGTAATTGAATCATGCTTGCAGAACTTTATAATTGTGAATATAACCATATGAACTTTTTGCATCAAACTTCAATTTTTCTAACCATAACTCACCTGGATAAAGCGCAGCGAATACATGGCAAAAACATCAGATGCAGTCTGTTCCACTTTTGTATAGTTAAATTGCAGCAAGTCATTAATCCATTTCAATATTTGAACACGCCCGGTAGAATATGCTCCGGAAACAATACCAATCGACTTGTTCTTTTCCATGGCGAAATTTGCAAGATGATGATTATGGTGGTACTGCACACACCGTTTTCACCAAAAAAAAGCCGATTGTACTTTATGTAAACACAAGCAAACGGTGAGATAGTGGAATTCGAAGTGTTCGAAATTCGCAGGTTTCCAGAAACCCAGGCCCCTTTTCTCGGAAGAGATAAACCGATGAACGGCACGTGCGTTTTTGGAGGATGGCTGAGAGAAAATATCATTTTACTATTTTTCGTCGTCACCGTCACGTTGTCGCGCGTGCACAAAACAACACCGTCGCATTTCATCCATTAGGCAACGCCACCCACCCCGCCGTCCCCGCCGTCTTCATTACCGCCGTTGTGTCGTTGAACTTGCACACAACAACACGCTCGCACCCTTAGTCTTTGTTCCCAACATCAAAAATCACAGAACAAACAAAACAAACAAACAAAACGTGTTTCAGTGTGTATGATCCCCATTCTTATTCATCCTCCATTACCTCTTCCTTCTTCATTGCCAGTACTAGTAGAAACAACATTATTGTCATCCTCATCAGTATCAGCACCTGCACCATACATATGATCCACGTTTACATTTTCATCTTCTGGTCCTTCTCCAACTCCACCAGCACTGCCATTATTACCGATTTCATCATCATCGCCACCATCAACAATCGAATTAATTCCAAAACCGAAATTTTCATTTTCAAAATCAAGACCCAAATCATTCGTGCATTCATATTTACCACATTGTCAACGTTCACATTTTTTATATCATTGACACTGCCATATCCGCCATACAGAGATCCTCCTACAGATTGTAAAGCTTCAGCACCAGTACCACCAGCTCCACCACTACCAACAGATGAATTATTTCTACCTGTATTTATCATTTCGATAGGTCCACGTCCACGTCCACGTTCATTTCCATATCCACTATTACTACTACTCGTTTGTTGTTGACCAGTATGACTTCTACTGTGATTTTATTGCAGTTGAATTTGTTGATGATGTGAACGTAAATGTCCACTGTCCATATTGACTTCACCACTTGTTGTAGAGATAGAAGTTGAAACCGCAGTGCCGCTCATACTTAAGGAAGGCATCATCATTCTCAAAATAGTCATTGAATTTGAAAGACTACCACTGACACCAGGTAATCCGGATCCAGATCCACTTCCAGAATTATTTCCCAACCCAACCCATTGCTGAGAATGATCCTCCGAGTACAGACCCACTTACTTGGCTGTGGTTGTTGCTGTATTTGCGCTTGAAGTTTAAGATTTATGCCATCATGTTCGTACTGTCCATGGTCCAGAAGTGAAGGTAATTCATTTAATACATGTAAATATACAGTAAATGACTACTTCCACCGACACCACTCATTCCATTCTGTTGAATTCCTCCACCACTTCCTGTTCTTGGCTATGGTGACCCTCTCGATAAATCAGGAGATGAAAATTCACTAGATCCGCCAAACGTAAGTCCTGAAAATGCAGATACTACACCACCACTATCCATTCATCTAGCAGGTCTACGTTTCGTTGTAGGTGTACTTCCTGCTGAAGCTGTAACTCTACCTAACATGTAATCACTATCAATTCCAATATTTCTTCCCCAATACCACTACCAGAAATACCATTACTTGAAGTGACATATCACCAAGATTGATATTCTTGTTCATACTTGTTGCATTAGTAGAATTTAAACCGGATGATGTATTTGCTGTCAAATTTGATTGGTGCCCTCCGAACTAAGAATGGCCTACATGTCCATTATGGACAAAACCAATCACAGAATTACTATGACGAACATGACCACCATGAACATGATGAACATGACTATGACTACTGTTAATACCATAATT
The DNA here is from genome assembly GCA_032358235.1 of Odonthalia washingtoniensis. Classification (NCBI taxonomy): domain Eukaryota; phylum Rhodophyta; class Florideophyceae; order Ceramiales; family Rhodomelaceae; genus Odonthalia; species Odonthalia washingtoniensis. The sequence goes on along the minus strand of JAULBU010015823.1, from coordinate 3,469 downwards.
GTCGATTTGAGCCAACGTACTATTCGATTGAGAATAAACACCCGATACTTGACATAATTGTTGCCAACAAAACTAAAGCTCTGGAAGAATTTATGGATCAAAAGAAATCCAGGTAGGATTATGATCCGATAGAAGATCGATTAGAGAGATAATATGGAATGAAATTCTATTGTTCACACCAGTCAAAAAGACCACATTAGATATTAATTGTCGTGGATGATCCATAAAATCCTTTCATAATTTTGTTTGCTCAGTACATCGGATTATAACAATAAGTAATTGTCTCATCTTATCATTACTGATAATACTTAAAAAGTAAAGCACAGCAGCTTTAGAATTATGGTTGCAGACGTAAGCTAGTCTGTAATAATTCCTTGGGTTTCGGGTGTTGGCAATGATGGAAATATGGATAATGAAGTTAGAAAATATTTATGCACCGATCGAGAAGAAACTATAAATGTACCTGGTACAGAAAATGGAAAGTATGGAAAAAAGTTGTAGGAAAGGTCAGGAGATATTCAATAGAGGCGATGTGCTTGAATTTCAAGCGAGCATAGTAAAATGGTGATCGGAATGTTGAGATGGAGATGCGGATGCGTGGGAAGGATGTTATGAATGAAATGATACATGATACGGGACTGTCTGGGCAATTTTAAGAGCGCCCAAGTCAAGGTACGGGCAAAGAATAAAGTCGATTCATGGATTGTGTTTGAAGGGTCTAAATGATTAGAACTTTGATGGTGGTATTGACTGTGCAAATGATGGAGTAGATGGTAATTCACATTACGTTGTTATGGACGATATAGAAAATAAATTTGATGAATATAATGAGGGTAATGAATGTTATGATGGTAAAAGGGAAGAAGATATATTGAGGATGGAAATATTGATAAAGATGGATTTGAAGATGGGTACGAAAATGTCGATGAATATATCGCTGAAGACGGGGATGAAGAATATGATGCAATCAGGGTGATCACAAAGCACAGAGTCCTGGAAGAAGGAAACAATAGAATAAAAAAGGGACGGTGCCAATCAAAAAGGAGGAGACGCTGCCTGAACACGTGTCTCTATATTCTTTAAAAAACAAGGAAAATTGTATGTTTCAACGTTGAAACAATATCATTTAGGTATCACTAGAAGCAACTCCCAACCATGCGCACTCATGATATTATTCTCCCAGCATCCACTGAGAAAATTACTCCAATTTTCCCAATATTCGCAGCCACAACAACCAGAACACGATTTCTACAATATGCGTCGTTCCTCATCACCTGTTTCGCTTACTGATGGAAGACATACTCTGTATTCACTCAAAGGTTGTGAAAATCAGTGTCGTAACGCATTAGCTACATTTGTTGGTTGTTTCATCGACGTCGACAATAATAGATACAAAAGATACACTGACATACAGTCTACTGATGACATTAATTACGGAGTTAAGGAACCACTAGCAACCACATAATCATGCAACAACATCACCGTCACCTTTGCCATCTCTATTACCATCACCATCACATTCGATATCGCTATTACCATCGCCATCACCATCACCATAGGTATTACCAATTGAAAATGATGACGAGGATGCCATTGGACCGACCATTTTCAGAATTTCTTGGCATGCTAGTGGAACGTATGATAAAAACAGTGGGACTGGTGGTATTGACGGTGCCACTATGAGATTTGATGAAGAGGCTCAACATAGCGCTAGCTAAGTTGGTTTGAGCATTACTAGAAATGAGCCGGAACCTATTAAGAGATTATTTCTTATGATAAATGATTGTTTTATATATCTTTACTGATGGTGATTGTGTGATGCTGACTGTGATTATGATTTACTAATCTGAGTTTTTTGTATATGGATTGCGGATTGCTGTATGTACCACATTCCGTATTATTTCAGCTGTATTATACTAGCAACATGGCAACATTTTTAGAAAACTATTCTATATTTAAAACCGGAACTGGGCCTCACTTCGCTCATTCAACTGACGTCGTGATTTTATCAGGGTACGGATCAGAATTTTGCAAGTCTAGAAATGTGATTAACAACTGGTAAAATCACTTAGTAAACTACTTCTACCCCTCTTCGTCCTACTTTTCTATTACATTCATAGTTCTTATCTGTATTTGATTTGTCCTGTTGGTCTTCATCCCAACATTTGACGTCTGCACAAAGAGCACTAGTGTCTAAGTATTTTCTTAAGAAATTTTCATGATCCTCATGCATTCACACGAATTCGGTCCAAATACTCTTCAAGAACAAAGGGAAATAACACAATTATCTAAACTTTTACCTCGCAACTATGAATGCATCCACGTTGGGACGTTAGAAAAGAATACTAACGTAGGCAATGACGAACAAGAAATTAACAGTAATAAACCAAAACATTATCAGTGCTGTGTTGATGAAAACCACAGAAAATGAGGATATTGGGGAAGATACTAGAATCGAATCAAGTCATAAAGTCTGATATTAACACAATCGGCATCATCGTCAGGCTTATTAAAAATTCAGCCTTTATCAGCAGTGCGCCTGTGGAAAAGACCGAAATGAAGAACAGTTGAAATTTGCAAGACAATTTAGAGGGATACATGAAATGTAATGAGACAACTTATATCTAGTATGAAATGAAAATTATTCGAAATCAGAAGAAGAACTACTAGAAGGATAATTAGTTTTATGATGAACACCAGTTGAATTACGAACTGCAAAACCAGTATCATAGGTATGATTACAGCTATCTTCTTCATTGTTCACTGGTGAAACTGTAGAAATGAATCTCTGTCGTTCATGTTGTAATTTTTCAATTTTTCTTTCCAGTACATGTTCTCGTCCTGTCAATCTACGTTCTTTACTTGGTTTATTATGATTTAATGCCTTCTTCCCTTTATTTATACCTTGTTTCAAACGACTTCCTGTTTGGAGTAACACTTTTTTAGATGGTCTGGCAGAAATAGATGGCAATGCATCTCTAGAAACATTCGCAGTTATGGGATCCAAATTTTCAGAAGCGACTGCAAGACGGAGCTGCAGATTGTACTACAGATGGAACTGTCGACCGTGTTCGAACATCACTAAAAACATTACTTGGATCAATAGTTATACTTATTCCACGACTATGTCTGTATCTCACAGTACCAGATTCTTTATTGTCTTATCTCTTCTTACGTCTATCCTCGGACATCTTCACAGAAGCCAATTTATCAACTAATGATCTATGTGCAACCCACGACCCCATAATACACTGCACAATTGGTTCCGGTTCAATCAAAGCCAGAATGCAATCATCACGAGCTGCATAAAACTGAAAACGAGTGATGTCACTATCCACAAGGATTTCGGAAAAGGTTTTAACTGCGAGATACTTACCGATTCTGGGATAAGAAACAATTATCAAACCCATTGCTGTCAAAATATTGCTCGATACCCGCAGTATCAGTAACATTTATCGGTATGCGATTT
>JAULBU010015812.1:0-21162 GCA_032358235.1 Odonthalia washingtoniensis | reverse complement strand
ATACGACGTTCCCTCTTCAGCTGCACCTCTACGGTCTCACTCTCCATGGAACTATACATGAACGCTCCCTCCCACGTCTTTGAGGTTGTTTGGTACACGAGTACGGGTGCACCTGAAGGTAAATTCTACAGATCTGCAGATACCTCCTTAGACTTTGGCGAGGCCTTATGTCGGAGTGCGAAATTCATTCTCCTGTCACCTGTTCCTTCTGTACTTCCACTTTGGCAGATTCAATGGAAATTTGCGGATCAAGTTGCGTGGGTGATGGGTTGTTCATTCCAGATCGGGGTAGAGCACCGAACACAAGGAGCATCGGCCAAATTCCTTCCGGGCCTATCGTTTCTTTTGATGCATAGACGGCAATTTGGAGGCATTCCATATTATTGGCTTCTCCTCTTGACAAAGTCTGTCGCACCTTCAAATATACCTTTTTCAATGGTGTATGGTATCTCTAGAGGATACAGATCGAGCCTAGGTTATGGATTGGGGCTTCTTCGAGAGTTATTCCAGCTGCTTCTACATTTTACTTCGTTTTCCTTGAGATATAGGCAGTACCTTAGTCAACTACCAAGAAATCGGGAGACCCCATGTATGTCATGATCCAAAGCCACCTGATGCTCCTACATATGTCTTCGGATGTTTGGCTTTTGAGCCAACAAGCTGCTGAGAACTATGTTCTCTCATCCACTAGGTGAAGGATGGGTTTATTCTTGATAAACATGGTATCAACTATGACGCGGTGGTTAAAGCATAGTTCCTCCGTGCCAACCGTCAGACGAAACCTACTTGAAGTTGCCGCATTCTTCAAGAACATTTTGTAGTCTTCTTGTATCTTGATTAGTCCCTCCGTGATGTTGTCTTGGGGCTTCTACGAGAATTACCTGCGTAACAAGTGATAGGTTGACTTAACAGGGAGTTGCCCGAATCCTCTGTGGATCTGCGTGAGTTCGTCCTCCGTATTTAGGATGTAATGGGTGTCCTCCACTGACCATTCGTGTAGGAAGAAGTATTTTTCAAACGCCAAAGGTTGATTCGGTGGACCAATATTAAGTTGGCATCCCTGTAGGCTGATATCCAACCCGTTGGTTACCATGTCCTTATTGCAGTGTAAGGATGGTCATTCGTCCTTTATGACGGCGAACTCTACATCGATGATGATATCCAATTTTACGAATGAGATCTGAATGGTAACCTCCCTAATCACGGCACCTAGACCACCAATCCCTTTCAGCCATTTTTCTTGGAGGGTCGCATGGGTATTTCAATCCCAAACTCCTTCTGACTCCTTATACAAGTATTGGCTTATTATGGACTTTCGATTGGCGACGGTGTCAATTGTTACACCTTTAAATCCCAAGTCTCCGCCGACCTTGAGGTATCTATGTATTGCGGCTAGGGCTGAAGCCATGTCGTTCTTGCAAGCTCGACCATGTATGTAGGTGTTGTTGGACAGTTATATCTCGAGGTTCGAGGAATCTTCCTCCTTCATCTGTCCGATTTACTCATAGCCTTCATCTAGTTATTACTTCAACCATCTGACTTATTCGTCTGTCCATCTGACATCTACTTGCGGCTCGTCCTCTTCGTCGACTATCGTCATGTTGATGACTGCCGACAGGTCCTCAATGATTAATAAGTTATGAGGTTATTTGGCTTTTAGTTTATCGATGGCTAAATTTACTTCCTCTCTGCTGTACTTTGTTATTGCTAAGTGGTTTTCACCGCAGAAAAAGTAACCCTTTACGCCCCTCATCCAACTGGAGTTCAATCTCCTCCCTCCGTAAGTGCTCCCTTTCTACCATGGAGTTTTGACACCTAGATTGGCTTCTCCCCTGTATGTTTTAGAGAGGGAGTATTTTTATTTGTCCCTGTCATCTTCAACTATGCACGTGGTATTGCTGCCAGCAGATGTTGGCTTATCACTTCGCTGATTAGCGACTATTTTTACAGTATCGTGGCTGTTAATTGGCATCCTGTCCCTGAGAGTGGTCTGTATACTCTCAACGTCTACCGAAATTAGAAGCCTGTCTCGTAAGAATTTGTATTAATGGTAGCCACTTCTAACTGCTTTTGGAGAGAGGTCAAGATCATGACAAATTTTCTAAATGCCTTAACGTCCGACTCTTCTAGGGAATCTGACATTCCTTTTGAGAGAGTCATGGTTTGCCATTTAGTGAAAATGGGCGCTCACTTTTCGTTACTATTGTACCATCTTCGTAATACTCGTTTTGCTTCTTCGTATGATCTGCAGCCTGATGAGTTCGTCGTGTTCAACTTGCAATTATATCTCTGTGTACACCCATTTAGAGGTGCGTGCTTATGGAGTACTGGTTCCATATAGTTACTAACCACATGAAGATTAGGATTCATGGTCCTATTTGAAGGATACCATCTAGTGTGGGATCTACTCGTTACTGACTACAATGAATCAATCAATTTAATGATTTCAAGCTGGGCTAGATCGATTCAATAAAACAATCATGAAAATAAGACTGTTTCAAGGGAGTGAGTATTTTTGTTCAAGATTTGTCTCGTTTAGTCGAAGAGCTCTCTTGTCTAGAACAACATATCTGATTTACTGGCTTAGATGGATCATACCTCTTTACTACATGGTAATAATTTTCATTATACCAGATATAAGCGTTATGGACATAATCTCAAAGTCTTGATAGTCTCCCCTGTTCCTCTCACTCACACATTCGTCATTAACACTCTCCAAATTTCTCTCTATTTCATCTACATACTTCACGGAAGTCATCATACGACCTTTTCTATTTTCTTTTACAACTAGTTCAATCCTCCTATCTGAACAAAATCATGATTGTATATTCACTTTCAGTAAATTATTCCCTTTACGCCCTTACATTAGTTTCAGGTTATATAGAGCTCCCACACCCCGTTTTTTCCGGTTTCATCGTGACGTGTGAGACAGGATCGTACAGCTGCGATCCTTTCTTTGGCAACTTACCACAGAATTGGCGGTGACGGAACAATATGAATTGTATGGCAATTATGATTTTCAATCTCCTGTTGATTTTCCGACGGATGTGATGTACAAGCCAATATCTAAAGATCCTGAGCCAAACCTGGAATGCACATTTGACTCATTTCTGCTGTTGAACATCGTTTCGTTTATGTTTATGCTGTCTTTGTTGTATAGAAGGATTCTGTAATATGTGTGACAAAGGTTGTGAGAAGTATGAACCGCCACAAACAACCAGTCCTGTATTTATTTGTGATACCTGCGCGGTATTCAACAAAGAAATACAAAACATTGGGAATACACATTCACTATACACTTTCGACACTTATTACATTTATCGATAAATGTAAACGAAACTAAAGAAACTATTTCTATGTTGTATGTTTTGAAAATATATGAAATATCTTTCAATTTGGTGATCATCGGCAGTACAACTCTCAATTAATTAATGATATTTACTTTGACAACAAACGTAGTAAATTACATAGTTAAATTACTGTTCTCACATATTACATATTTTCAACTTTTCAATACAATTCTGCCACAAATACATTTTATTATTTTGTAATCATAACTCAAATAACGTCTACACAACATATAACAATCAGTTTGACAACAATTGTAATAATATTCACAGCCCAAAAACGTTCTGTCAGAAATAACTACTTTTTGTCTTTGGTATGCAGTTATACCAATAATACTAAAAACTATTTAGTGTTAATTCAGCTACATTTACGTGTCGATACAGGCGCATCAGAGGAGGTGCTAAGGATAAAATTGGACAAAGACGGCGGTATTAGAATTAAAGTGCAAGAGAAATACTGGTAGGATAGGAACAGTATGCGATAACAAGAGGAAGAATATATACGGGATTATATCATAGAACATTAATAATACAAATTGGGCTTTTAGGATATACACATACATACTTTACCGTGACAACTACAAAACGTAGAAACACAGGAGATAGATAAAAAATGAAAAGGTCTGTAACACGGGTGCGCGTGTATAAGAAATACCGGAAGAAAAGGATTAGAAAGTCATACTGCAGAATCACTACACGTGGTAAGAACACAAAGGGCACCACTCTTGAATAGTATAAAACAGTCTCATGACTCCCGTTGTGCTAGGGAAGAAGGAGGATCAACAACATTTGATAAAGAAATAACCAACCATCCCAGTCACCAGACTACATTGCTGCATCCGTAAGGGCTCAGATCTGTCAAAGACATCATCACGTAGCACGAGGAGAAATCCTTGGTGCCTGCACACCACTCACCTGCCAGCGCATTCCGCAGCGGTAGGTGGCCCGAACGAGTACCAAGTTCGGAGGCGAGTACAGTGACTACACCACACCCTCCACTCTGTAACGCGACCGATATACTGGGAGCAGGAGGAAACTAGGGACAAAGGCCATCATAAGAAGTGGCAATAACAACGAGAGTAACGTATTCAAATAAGGAGGGATTATAAAAAAGGGGGAGAAATGAACAACAAGGACACCGGTAGATGAGCCTAGGTAAAAGGGAGTAATTGAGCACTAAGGTGCAAGAGTAAAGGCCCCAAGCGAAAAGCCAAGAACTCAATCGAACCAAAAACAGTTTATTAATAAAGGGGAAGACCCAAGGTAGGGACAATAATACTGTGTGAAGATTCGGTAAAGAGGGAAGGTTCGGGCCAGAAAGTAGAAGGGAGTAGGTAACTAAGACTTGGGGAGGAGAGAAAGGCAGTTAGAGTGGAAAGCCAATTTATGTAGAAAGGATATTAATCTTTGCAAAACAAGGCCAATCAACATTTAGTTGTCGTAACTTAAAAAAACTGGAACACGCATTATACAAATTACTTTGCCAACATACTTTGTAATCTTCGCCGCCAAAAAAATCCCGTCAAATAGTACAATTTTTCATCTCTTCATAACACTTTTTCCGAAAATACTATTAAATTTATAGTACATATACCACTTTACATCCCCACACACACTATACAAATATTAACCATTCTTAACAACGCATTTTCACATGCCACTGATAGTTCGAAATCAAACCTCTACAACATTGCGTCTGTGTTTCTGGAAATGAATACCAACTTCCAAGCGGTAAAATAGTATGGATGTGCCAGTGAATCATTCATTTATTTTACCGATATGAACGTCAGCATTCCGCCATTCGTAGAATAGACATTCAAACATCGTAGTTTTTCCATGGGCATTCAAATTCTCAAAAACTGGAAATTGAATGAAGGCCAGGCTTTCAGTGTTTTGTAGTTACGTGCAATTGCGACTATTAATCATAAAAAATAATGTGGCCCCCAACTTTGGTCATTGCTGTCCCGATTTTTTGATCCAATTTTATGAAGACAGTGATTACAGTAGTGCGTGTATGACCGCCAGCAATTCAAAAATATCAGAGAGGAATGCAGGGAAGCCACCAGCAATGCAATTAATGTACTTCATGAATGCCTACATTGAAGAGCTGAAAGTGGGCCATTCAAATTTTCATGAGAGATTATAAATGTATCCTGTCCGTTACATGATTTATTGGACATGTTCACACCAATGATGCACATTAGGCAATTGAAACCAATGAGAAATGGAATGGATTTTATAAGTATATGATTCTAAGTAACCATCGACGTGGTGACAACTTGGATATGTATGGTACATATTCAACATTGACGTGTGAGATTTTAAATGTAACGTGTCAGTTACATGCTTTAACGGACAAGTTCAAATCAATAATGTAAATCAGGAAATTGGAATAAATAATAAATGGAAGGGATTTTATATAAGGATATGAATTAAGTAACCAACGACGTGGTGATAACTTGGATATATATATATGGCACATGTTCAAGTTGTAAACACGTCGTTGGTCAATTAATAAAACCCTTTCACCTGTTCCAATTACTGTTACGATAATTAAAAGAAGTAAAAGGGTTTTCATACCAATAACATTTAACGTACATTCAATGGTTGAAAATGTCAATTTATGGGAAATTTTTCATCAGTTGTCCAAAATTTTGCATCCCTTCCTTTCCATATCAAGTATTCTTGTAAGTACCATCCTCAGAAAGTGCGAAAAGGTAAAAAATCGTTTTCGTTATTAGATTTCAGTTGTTAGTTATTTTAGTTGTTATATTTTGTCTCCCTTACGTGTGTGAAGGTAGGAAGTAGTTTGCGATCTTGTGGAGGTATGAAATCATAACTTCATTTCCTGGCCGTCGCGAGATCGCAAACGCTTACCTACTTTTCATATTTACTTGTTAGTTTTTGTGTCACCTGTTAATTCACATTTTACATCGATACTTTTAGTGTCTCTTTGTCGTACTACATCAGATTATTCAAGAGAAATACAGTACTCCAAGTTTACTTAGAAAAGCTATAAGTAAGAATATGAACAACTTCACACAATTCCACGTGTGCGATATTCCTTTAATTAGAACTCATTCACTTTACATTATTTTACTGTAGACCCAACTCACACGTGTGAGATCCACAAAGCAGACAGTTGCCGCGGTGGTATAAAACTAGGAAACCAGATTGGAAGCAAAAGAGAGAGAATACGGACACGAATTAACAAATAAAACAAACAACAGCCCGCTGCACTCTCGAATATCAGAGAACCAGTTCTGACAACGACATCAACCACGACGGCACGAGAAGAAATTCTGGGTTACGATCAAATCTCCAACTCTAGTCTAAAAACAGCGATTGAACAGACTACTGCGCCACCATGTTATTACAGGGACACGTGGGTTCATATACTACGTCACTTGTCTAGTCTCCGTACGTCGATCACAATAGTGACGGAAGGAGAAAAGATAAAAAAGGTCCAGGACCTGTTCAAATCATACATTCAATGAAAGAGGTGAGTACACATATATACCAAAGAAACCAAAGAGGGAATCGATTCCGAACACATAAGGAAGAAGGGAATAGTAGCGAATAAGAGGGGTAGACTGACTGCGAGACTATACTATATAGAAGGACCATAGAAAGTGCTCTTCACATCTCCCAAGTGTGGAAAGGTAGGAAATCGTTTGCGATCTTGTGGAGGTTGGGAAGCAGAACATGACTTCCGAGCCCTCGTGGGGCCGTAAATGGTTTTCTACTTTTTTATATTTGGGTGAATGAATTGTTGTAATGACTGCTTAGATTTAGTTTACGTTGTTGGTATTTCTCTTCCCAAACTTAGAGATGTGAAAAACGTAACCTATTCCCTACCCTTGCGCACTTAAAGTTTGGAAGGGTAGGAAATTGGTTACGTTACGATATATTTCACTGTGAAAATTGAGGCACCTGTAATACACATTCCTTCCTTTCACAGTGATTACGCCACACCTACTCGTACATGATTGTGAGAAACAATCATGTATGGGTAGGTGAGTGTAGTAATTTGTTCAAGAATTATTTGTACGAAATGTCCATGCTGTGTAGTAGTAGTCTCAATGTCTGGTTGATCACATCTTAATGGATCAAACTGGCTATTGGAATTTTATATTCTCAGAATGGCAGCCTGTCATTGTACCATAACATGACAGGCTGCCATTCTGAGACTTATGACAAGTAGTAAAGTATATGTTTAATTCTCAGGATATGACGTAGATATTATTACTTGTACCACTACAGGCTGTAATGGAATTGATAGTGTATATTGAAGCCATTTATATTAGTTTAATCATTGTAGTTATAGTGATACGTGTTTAATGTAATGTACATAATAAGAGGCAACTTGAAGATAAATTGACAGGAAAAAATGTAAATAGAAGAACTAGTTGTCTTTAACTTGATGGAAATGACCAGGAATGTAATCAATGCAAAAGTTCTTGACCAATTTCAATAGGACATAAAGCACTAATCTCCAAATTTTTGTAAGAAGTTACAGCCGCACCAGTTCTCAACTTTTTGTTTTGCACGAGAGCGCAATTTGCATTGGAAATCATTAATGTATCTGGTAATGCACCATAGAGCAGATACAATCCATGCCCTCTTTTTCGATCCATTACTTGCCGTAAATTTATGTGAACAATTGGTACCCTATTTCAGGAATTTCGGCTTAGATACCGAAATTAAACCCTCAGCATATGATTTTGTAATTGAATGACTCCCGCCGATATTTACATAAACCAATGTTCCATAGTAATGACTAATGAGGAAACCTTCATCACTTGTCTTTTCTGCGAAACCCCCAGGCCAGCTTCATCATGCTATCATGTGGATGGTTTCAGGGAAAATCAAGTGCCCTGATTCCATTTAAAGCAACATATTTGTAGATACTTCATCAAGAGCTCTCTTCCATGGTATTTTCCACTTCTCTCACAGTATGGGAACATCGATGTTATACAAAGATGTATCCCCAATGGATTGTGAAATGAAGTTACGAACGTGTTCAGCGAAAGACTAAACTGTGGGAAGTCTAAGAGGAATATCACAAACATTCTTTCTTTTTTAACGACAATGGCTTCCAGCTCTCCCAAATATTGCTTTGCAGAAGTAGGTCTTCTTCAGGGCCCTCAATTTCTGATTCATCGTTGAGTAAATGACGAGCGAAAACTTCGGCCAGTTATGTCCAGCAGCATTCCAAACAGGTATCATCCATATCAACACGGACAAATTTCCTATGTTTTGGAAGAAGCATACATGCAATTTCCACAGAAAATATACCAGCTCATGGATCCACAACCAATTCACTACGACGTGTAAATTTGAGGATCATATCCATCATACACTGTCTCGACTTTTTCTCTGGTTGGAGCATTGGTCTTCGACCGGACTATTTCGTCTGAGATGGAAGTATTACCTTTTAGATGATAGTGACCCTTGGAATATTATTCATTTCATCGCAAGTTCCGGGATGACTAAATGAAATGAACCCAGAACGACTGTAGTTTATTCTTTTCAAATCTTGATCTCATCCCATCCCATCCTTTCAGACTTGTACTGCATGTTCAACGACGGATAAATGCGTGAGACAGGGTGTTTTTGAATCTGATGCATAGTAACCCCTTGTATTAGTGTAATGGAGCAGCGATTCCTCCGCAATGAAAACACTTATTTCAGTCTTGTGTCCTTTTCCAAGTTCATCATCTTCGCGGTTTTCCAATGTAATTTATTCCTTCTTCTACTTAATATGCTGAATCCAGGAAGGAAATTTCATTTCCAAACAAAACATATGCGCATTACTTCCCGGTGTCAAAAACTTTTCCGATAAATCTACCAATTCCATCATTTCTTCTACCGTGAACTGATTATGATCTGAATTTTGATAGGCGTTGATATATCTAATGTGTGAGTTCATCTCTTCAACCATATATGTATATGGCGAGAGACACACGGGCTGTTTGTCACACTTGCTGAGAATCCATTTCTGCGAGGACCTTTTCACCATTAACTTCTATAGACTCTAATACCGATTATTTCAAAGCCTTTTTCTGTCATTTGCTTTGCTTTCTAAACGTGTTGTTATGCGCTTGGAAATTGCGTCGTCATGGAACCTCAACCATTCCAGATAATTCTTAAAGTTGACAATCCTGTAGTTGAAGTATTCTTTGAAGGATGAGCCAGAGAAACTATCAATGAAGGATATCAACGGGAATAGAGTGAATTTAGAATCAGGGGCTGAATTTTCCCCGGTTGAGCATTTTCCAGTAGAGGTTGAAGATGACATGTTGTAATGTTGCTCAGTTCCGGGTTGAAAAATTGATTGAAAACTGTTGGGAAATGGGATGAAGAATGTTAAAATTGATTTTAAAATCCGTATGGCTCATTTTGACGGAGAAGAATATATGGAGTGTTAAGTTGCTGTTAAAATGATCAAATTGTACGTCGTTGCTTTTAATTTGACTTCATGTGTGTAGATGTTTATTCTGATATGATGATTTTGAAGAAAGTGTTGCTTCAAAGGTATGATGACGCTTGTGGGAGGTCGTATTAAACTAGTAGAGGCGCAATCGTCGAAGTTTATGGTGGAATAATATGAACGAACATGACAAAGGTAATGTAAGGGTATTAGTACGACGATGTTATGTCCGGGAAAGATATATAGTGTTGCGATCTGGTACATATTGTAGAAAATTAAATATTTAATTTTGCGCACGTCGTCGGGTGAGGCCTGTTTGTAGAACTGGAACAGACCAAGAAAAAATGTTAAAATTTTCTCCATATGGAGGAAAATGTTTTGTAGAAAATTAAATATTTAATTTTTTGCAACAAAAAATCAATTATTTAATTTCCTGTAATTTTTCGGCCTCCATAGAGACCAAAATTGTTTAAAAATATTTGCGAGTAATTTTTTGCGCCGCGAAATTTGTTGCAATATACGAGGGGTGAGTACAACACACCCGTACATAGTACAATTATTTTGTCGTTAGAGAAGCACCGTCCGGTTAAGAAAGTCATACAACAGTTCCGTTTATGATAACAAAGACAACAAACCGATCATCAAATTCATATAACTGAAGCGAGGTCATTGTCAAATCGCAATATATTCTTTTCAATATATTGCGCACAACATTACGATATCCTTCTTCACAAGCAGCCGTCATAAACTAACTTTAAATATTTCTGAACATTACGATATCCTTCTCCACAACCAGACGTCGTCAACTAACTTCAATATTTCTCAACCTCAACATAATACTTCTAGAATAAACTATATCGTCATCTTCTGCATCTACACAGGGAAAGTGTCTCATGCATCGCTACTTCCAAACAGGAGGTGAAGGACTATTCCACAAGCTGAATCTTGGAGCGTAAAACGGTACCGATGCAGCGGCAGGGGTATAGTTACAGATGTTTCTGTTGAGCTGTACTGTCTAGATGATGACTCAATTGAAGTGGTGAAGTCATCCCGAGGGTGCCGTGGAGTTGACTGTTTGGATATGAGTTCAGTCCTTGTTGGTACAGAAAAAGTGAGGACTGGGATTGGAACTAACTCTGAGACTGTAGCGAAATTGTCAACGGGTGCACCGGATGACATATTGGACAGAGTGGAATTAATCTATGTTCAAATCAAGGCGATGCATCAGAAACGGAAATATCCGTTTTATGAAAATGATGGAAGTGGTACCAACCCAGAAATCCTCCGTGATTTGGAATCAGAAGGTGGTTTTTATTGCTGGTTTTCTCAAGCGATGAAGGTTATCGAATTTCAACGCGCGAACAGGATGGAAATGAGGAGACCGATAGGGGAGGTCTGTTACGGTTACATACTCTCAATTTAGTAATTATCTGACTGTCTAATTATGGCTTGTAGTCAGTGACGTCAGAAACGTCAAGAACCCTCTGAAGAATTTCAGCACCGAGCATTTTGATTCATTCGTTTCATCCTTTCATCAAGAACTGTATCAAGTTGGTTTCGTAATGATCTCTGTGAATTTCGAATCTGAAGATTTTGACGTCAAGTATAGTGGTAACTCTCAATTATGCATCCAGGAAAGAGATAGAATTGTACTGAAGTCCAACAAGTCGTCACTTATTGTGAACGGTAGACAGCGCCTGTCCGCACTCCAAATTATTGGTGGAATGGTAACTTTGGAAACAAATTAGGCAAGAGATCGTATTCTTGTCGCTCTTCTCGTACATGATGACAGGGCGACCATGGCACCGTGGGAAGTTATAAATCTCAGCAGGTCTCTAAACATATCATCTTCGAATACAAGAAAGGACATTTCGTTTATTGACCTTATCAGCCGTTTCATACGACATGACGATGAGACTCTCACCGAACAATATAAGATACCGTTTGAAGAAAAGAGAACAGTGGATTTTGTGAGGGACATGAAAAGGACAAATTTTCTTGATACGAAAAGTACCTCAACATAAGAACGTTACGCTAGTGTGGGAAAGATGCTTGTCAGATTCAAATCTGTCATGGAAAGGATCAATACCATATTGCAGTTTGGAACTGGGAAAGATTCTGTTAAAAGAGGGGTGACGTACCTGGACAGTGGAGTTCTTATCAACGGTACGGAGGAGACTATAATCTACCTACTGGAGGCAGCTGAATCTGATTTTGAAAGTCGAGCAAAGAGAATATTTGGTGCAACTGTCTTCTATCGGCTTAGTAATAATTTCTTAAAGTCTATGCAGACACTGTTCGAAGAAATTGCGGACGGTGAATGTGATTTACCAGAAGAAGGAGTTCCGAAGACAATGCAGGAACTAATGGACTTTTTCATCCCCGAGACACGAACAAGGAAGCAATCTATTAATGAAACCTTTTGCAATCAAATGCGACTTTTCGAGTATTGTGTTGGAATAAGTCTGGAAAATTGGATACCCGTGCAAGTGTTGGCCATGATGGACTTGTCACGAAAATAAGGCAGTAATTTTTCAAAGAAAGTAATAACTGTTAAATTGAAGAAAAACAAACAAAAGGAATGGGTGTTCATGGAATTAATCCAGCACATACGAGAAGCAAGAAAAGGTAGCAACGTGAAATTATTGACCTACAGATTAGTGATGAGGAAGAACCTCGAGCGTAAAAACAAAATTCAAAGGTGAAGAATCCCATCTTGTCTGACAAGGAAGAAGACATGCCACAGATTGAGGCATCGGCAAGTGGTGGAAGGACAACATCAACAAAACGAAACATTTTACCTGCTAATTCAACATCAACAAAAGTACTAGGTAGAATTCAGAGGCCATTCCCAAGGTCTACCGTGGCAAATGACATTGGCCCCTATAATAACGAACCACCTCGAAATGTTATGCCACCGGGATGTAGCATATTTCAAAATTAGTCATAAATGTTTAGCACATTTCAACAGTACATGATTTTCGGGATGTTTATTTGTCTTCGAGTTCGGCTATTCTAAATTATTACGATTTGGGCCAAATTGACAATCAAAGAACCAAAACTCATGCGTTTAGAAATTGTGTTTATACAAAGGACATTTTGTCCAGGATTATATTAGATGAGCATTGGAATTATATTAAATACATCCCTATATTTAATAAGGGGTTAAATAAATGTTCATTAAGCTCCTTTGGCTTGAACAAACTAATCCATTCACGAACCTACCACTTTCCACGTTAACCTATCACCATCGCATCCTAATTAATATCACAGAAAATATGGAGCGACATCCCCGAACAGTGCTTGAGTTATTACAAATTCAACATATTATTTCAAGTGGCACTGTGTTCAATTCTAGTGACTGGGCCATGTTGTCTCTATGCGAATACAGTGAGGTTAATAACCAAAAGCACACATTTAATCGTGATATTGTCACAAAAGACATTCCAAGTCATTTGACAATTTCTCTTCCTTGCTGGACTTAAACTCGAAATATAGCAAGATGTGCTCAACCAAATTGCTAATTTTACTTCTTTATTCGTAAAGAAAGAAATTTTCAGTGGGCCACAACATATTTCAGAGAACATAATTTCTCATTCATTTCTACATTATTTGGCAACACACCTACTGCATATATTCCCAAGCATTTAGCACCAATTAATATTTAAACCCTTTCAAAAACGCCCAATATTACATGTCAACATATACGAAACTTCATTGGGCCTTACCTAAGAAGCATTCCACCTGATTACTTCGTGTATAGAGTTAAATAGCAATGGTTAAAATTAATGCGAGGACGAAATTTCGAGACTTTGAGACCTACATTTATTGATCAATTAAACAACATTGAGAATTATTCAATACGCTTGACGAAAAATGTGAAGAAAGTAGAATTATTGCACTGAAATGTGCAAAAGCAGATCATCTTCAAAGAATGACGTTTTTACCTATTTCGAAACGATCACAGTTTGATGAGAATTTGGTTCGAAGTTTAATGGAGTCCTCATCAATATTTTCGGAACTTACACACTTTTATGGGGGCCTGTTTTCGTCTTCAGTTTCGAAAGCAATAAATTTGAAATTAGTACCTGTTTTTCAAACAGATGCAGCACGCTGCACTGGATTATTGATAAATACAATATTCACAATGTACGGGTCGGATGGAAACCATAAATGTGTACTTTTGAGTTTGATGATGGTATGTGACAATGAATGTTTTGAAACATGGTCCATATTTTTCGTCATATAAAATCGGTACGAACGTCAATATATTGGAATGAGGTTACAATAATATCGGATCAAGACAAATGTCTCTCGTATGCAATATTTAACATATTTCCAGGTAATCCGTCATTTATATGCTCTCAACATAAACAGATAAATGTTTCAAAGTATTGTTAAGCGCACGCAGCGCAAATTTTTAAACAGTGCATGAAAATATCACCTCAGGAGAAAATTGAACGTGTAATCAATCAGCTATGAAAAATGTAACTTCATACAATTACATTAATAGAGTAGCAAGAACAGTACTATTTTCAGCTTACTACACGAATTTATACGGTCGTACAACAACGCAATCTGTTTAAGGAATGAATAATACATTAAACGTGGTGAGAGAACTGTTCATGCCAACTGGCTTCATGCAAGTTATCCTAGATGACTTTACACTACATAATTCAGCATTGCCTTATGCCTCATCCTGTAATTTAAATGAGGTACCATCTTTACTTTAATCAAAGATTAAAAATTTATGATTTCAGCACAGAAAACTGTTGGAGTCTCTATTAATGAAAACGTTCTTTTTAACATTGAAAATATGATCTTTTCATGTATGTATATGTCACATGTACATGTCTTGGGTTTCTATCTCTGTAATAAAATTTCCGAATTTTAAATGGGCCTAATTCTAAATCGAAAAACTCAATTCAAGAACGTGTACATATACTGTGTGTGATGACTTTTGTGTAATTATGTATTTTTATGGGGTTTTTTGTGTACCCACATTTTTCGTAAGTGGTCTAGTAACATTTATGTTCAGTATTCTAATGTGCATATTTCTTGTACACGATGTTTTGTACGCAAAGAGTTTTATTATGTACCAGTGGTCTAATAAGTGTCTTTCCACGTTTATTCCTTGCGTTCCTTCTATATGTCTGTCTAATGAATTTCATTCCTTTTATCTATCTACCTCTTATCTATGTAATTAGATTTATGAGAGGTTTATAGAAGGGTCTCTCTAAAACTTCATTCCTTCTACCGGTCTGTCTCTTCTTATACTTATTCCAGACCTAATCAGGCACTGCTTTAAAAAGAACCGCATAATTAAGCAAAAAATATGAAAAGTCTTTTCATGTCATAATTACATATACTCTAATTACGCATGCAGTCCAATTTTACCAAAAACCTAGAGATTTTGCCTTTAAATTGAAGAAAAGTTCAAAAACAAGTTTTTTTCAGTGAAAACAAGCATCTTCTTGAGGACATCTGATGTCCTCCTTTCTCTATCCTTCAACTTTAATCTTCAATTTTTCATGCAGGTGTAATAGATGGACTACTGTACCGATTACCAAATATTTGGTCCTTTTCGGACACTTCAGTCTTCTTATGGAAAAATTGTTTTCAACATTTCGTTTTAAAATGTGCAAAAAATAGCACCCATAAGTTTTGAAATGTGCATTTATCCCATTATTTTATTTCCTGCAAAAACGTTTCCTCCATATGGAGGCCGAAAATTTGCAAAAAATTAAATAATTGACTTTTTGCAACAGGAAATCAATTATTTAAGTTTCTGCACTTTTTCGGCCTCCATATGGAGGAAAAGATTTACATATTTTATATTGAAACATGATTATATGTCTTTTCACTTCTTACAGTGGCAGTATCGACTACTGCTACAGGCAGTCAAATGTAAGAAACATCCGTGAATAAGTTGGTCCTTATTCACAAATTATTCTACCAATATTCTAATTATCGCTTTGGATGCGAAATTTCACAATAATGGTAACGAAATATTTCTTTTGACTACTTACAGTGGCACAATCGACTACTTGTACTGGCAGTAAAAAGTAATAAATATAGGTGAATACGTTGGTCCCTATTAAAAAAAATTCCACCAATATTTAAATTAATGAAAGAATGTGAAATCGATCGCTATTGCTCTGGATCCGACATTTCACTATAATGGTAAAGAAAATATTTGTCTGGCATACGACGTAGTGCAAATACTCGACAGATGTTTGGGCTGACTACAAACTACGTTCCACGTCATGCAAATACAATAGGAATGTCATATTGGCCACTATGTGACAAGCAACAAATGGAAACTGTTCTCAGTAGCACACGGACAGATCTGATGCCCATTAGGAATTACCTGACATGGAAAGAGTGTACAGCCATGAGACCAGCTGTGTGCTTCCTGATTATCAACGTCCCTTCGAACCTTTGTAACAGGTCATTGATGTAAAAGTTACAGCAAATCGTTTGGTAACCTTATCAGAAGAAATTGCAATTGATGCTGTAATTAATGTAATCCGGATGCTTCTATCAGTTACTTTCAGTGCAGATGTTGTTCGTAACCACATAACTGATTGGAATAAGTGCATGTCAATTGTGGACAGAACAGGGGATCGAGTTCAATCGATGACGGATTTCGAAAAATGGAGGTTCCATACAACACTGCTGGTTCCATACAACACTGCGTCAGACGACAATAGAAATAATGTCCTGTACAGAAAAGACGTCATTGATATTTTACGAACGCAAATTAATGTCGCTAGTGCCACAGATGACACATTTAGACCTCGTTTTAACGGGTTTGACTGTGATTATATCTCACATCCTCTGCCCTCCAAATTCTTTTCACAGTTGTACATGTCCATAGGGAACCATGTAATGCCAAATGACAAGTCTTCGATTGAGTGGAATCAAAGTAGAGACACGTCGCAGAAGTCCTTCGTTGTAATGTTACAGATATATACCGATGAAACAGCCACAACTTTGAAGTCGCAATCCTTAGTTGGTTATCCCATACCTGTCACATTTCTGAATATCTCCGTACAATTCAGACATTTTCTGGTAGACCATGGTTAAAATTTAGTTGGTATTCTTCCTGTTGGGTTAAAATTATCACAGTCAGAGAAAGTCATAGAGGACTACTGCGGCAATAGTGACACAGATAGTGATGACATTATTGCAATTTACGATCACGTCCCACTGATCTCGTCAGTGCGGGGTTTAGATGATAAAATGGTTTCGTTGCATGATGAAATGACTACTGTTCTTTCGCCATTAATTGAAAATTCTATATAAGATTTTACGTTATGTACAAAAATCAATATGGAATGGAATTTCTTCCCTGTCTTAGTGTCATACTGCTGTGACATACCAGAAAATTAAAGACATGTCTGTAGTTCTACATAACTTTACACCAACACGTCCATGCGTGAGATGCTTAGGAACTTCAACAGATTTCAAGACTGGTCCAATATCTGCATTATCGCCTCCCAGAACCGTTCATTATGTACGAAGCAGAAGGTATACCGTTACCACTTTGTTGAAATCAGCAAATTCAGCGTCGTCAACAATAGAGAAGAATTGTTTACAATGGAAAGCACAACAAATTGTGCAGGACATTTATGTCGCATCATGGGTCTCATTTATGGAGAATCTGGAGAAGTGCCATCCGCACCTACTTCTTCCAAGTGTGTTCTCAATGTTTACGTGTGAACAATTTCATAAACTTCATCTAGGTTCTTCTAAATCAATTAAAACTTGTTTCATGACATATCTGTCAAGTCCATTCTTAACTATGAAATGCATGGACAAACGGAAGAACGGGAAACAATTTCGGACACAGCACGTTGCATTTTTACGGGCTTGTAATTCACTCCTCGCTGCAATAGAAAACCAGTTCGGCGCATCCGGGTTTCATGTTGACTTCTCAACAAGGGAGAAATCCCAACAGCTGAATGGTTTCTTCCTAAGTAATTAAATTCGAGGAATGTCGGAGGGAAAAGATTATAAATGTTTGGATATGGTTTTCCATTTTTTGGCAGGATATATCGATAGAGTCACTGGTTACCAGGTTGATTATCCTTTGACAAACATTCGCACAAATTACATAACATTAATGAAAGATTTTCTATACTACAATAATTCCCTCGGATGGTCACAGGAATCGATAGCTGACATCAGGGACAGAATTACTATTCTCAAATTTCAATGCATTGAAACATTTCAGAAACATTGCGGTACTGGAATCCACACATTGACGTTCCATTTACTAGACCACGTGGTAGAAGACCTCTCTAGGTTTGGAAGTCTAAATTTTATTCATGCATCACCTTATGAGCACTTCAATACATTCTTCAAACAGTCATATAGGTCCACTTCCAAAAGGATGGCAACAAGAATGGTTGAAACGGTGAAAAATATGGGGCCCACAATTTCAAATATACGTCGAAGTTCAACACATGCTGCGTTTCTAAAACAACGGTCCATACAAATTGCTATACCTCATTCTACAGGGACCACTTCTACGACTAAAGGTAAAATATATTTAGCACCTTATTTGTTACGGCACGGTATTTATGTTTCGTTACAACAGGTTGTCGTCACCACTTGAAGAAAAAGAATGGGAATGTGTAATGAATCCACAACGCAAATTCTTACTCCAATATTGAAAAACTTGTCACGTACCAATCTGACAGTCTTAACGGATCTCGTTCAGAGGTCCTTCCGAAACCACGATCTGTTGCTTACAAACTCAGAGATTTATCTCACATTTTTCAAGTCAGGGTACATAGTTGGCGGACATCCTCCAACGTTGCAACAGTATGACAGTTCTAGAAATATTGTAAATTACAGATCTCCTCCGCCACATCGCCGTAAAAGGCAAGGCATATTTGTAACAGCACAATTCGATCCGAGCAAGAAAAAAAGAATAGCTTCCTCCTTATGAATGGTGGTGACGGAAGTAGTCCCGTTTACTATATAGAAAAATTCCTCCTTTATATTCCATACGAAACAATACCGTACTATGGACAGGAGGAATTTGGCTTTCGTACAATATATGGAATTCACTCATCCTTTCGAAAATGTCGATAAAGTTCTGAACTTCATATGCCTCCGATGGGCTACATCTGACGAGATTGACTACAAAAGGTATGCTACAGACACAACTTCCGTGGAACATATTTTAGAAACAGGAGAGTGGTACGATATCATTGATTTAAATACCATATGTTCATCTGTACATGTATTGCGGTCAAATTTCGGAATTTATTCGTTCACTGAGCATTTTTCATGGCCAAAGAAACGTTTCTACAGGAATAGTTTTTACAGGGAAAGGAATTCGTTCAGATCTCTACCTACTGATACTGACGAGGATGAGGAAGATAATCATCCCACGTAACATGGTCGTATACATTATTATATTTCACATTACATGTTCTGTCATTACAAATCTTCGTCCCTATTTCCATTCACGTCAATACCTCCTCCATATTCAAATAAAGTACTTCGTGCTGGTCCTTTGTTGTACGGCTTTCCAAGTTTATCAATACTTTTCCAGTCAGGCACTATTTCTCATATAGTAGTCATGGATAATTCCGCTAGGAGTTCCGATGTACTGTCGAAACCAGGTTGATTGTACAGATATAAGCTATTTCTTCGGACTTTTTGTGGTAACAATTATTCTTTCCTCACGTTCCAATTATTTGAACATACATTCTTCCTATTCCTCTACACATTCCGGTACTTCCAACTATTCAGAGACTCATCGTTCTTCAACCCTTCTTATTTTCCAAATAAACTGTTCCGTTGCCAGTTTTACATACTTGGAAAACAATTGGTTGAATTCTGTCTGACGACCTCCCCCACAATATTCCTTCACAATCAGTGGTTTAACGCAGCTACAAATCCAAGCATATACGCGCGGAATACTAATTACAGTCCCTTCCACAATGTCCCCTTCTTCTTAATCCAGGATATATCCAATGAAATAATGCAATACCGCAGGACCGATCTCGTTTCTAAACAGATTCAACATTTCTTCATCGTCGTCATGTCGGTCAACGTAAGTTTCAACAGAGCTGCCGCATTCCCGTAATTGAATATCTGAAAGGTCCGCAGTACGCCACCCTGACATGTCTAACACACCTTTTATATTGGATTTCATTATTTTTCTCTTCGCGACAGAAATTCCCGCCTCCTTTCGTTCCGTTTCGCCGGATTCCTTCAAATTGAATGGGGATAGTAGAGAGCCATAGCCAAGTGGTTCAAAGAATCTGTCTTTTGCAGCACTTTTAATTCCACTACAAAAATCAGATAACAACTGTCTCAAACACCCCTCTAAAGTACCAACTTTTGATACCTGTTAGACAACGTCATCCCTCATTCTTCCGTCCCATATGTGTTTACGCTTTCACCACGTGAAATTACGGCTCTAAGTAATGAACATATAATATCTTTCTCGCTGTTGATGGAGGGGGCACATATGTTGTTTCCACTGCAGAGAAAGGTCATTGGTGTTAGTACAATCATTGAACTGTCCGACCATTTTATGCCATTCCCAATTACAATGTCTGCTCTGTTCGTCCAGTTTCTGGCATTTTGCTCATTATATGGGTCTAATTCACACATTTCCTTGACTCCCCACATTTGCATTCTCAGGTCTACTGCCAGTCTAATTCCCAATTGTTTCGTGGGACCTTGCCTTATCATCCTCTCCACAAACTTCCAAGACTCTTGTTGTTATCTCCCATCTTCTTAAGAAGTTCATGATTCAGAACTTATGGACTCTGCACCATTCCATTTACTTCAACATTCTTACAATCAAGTTTCATAACTTCTGATTGCAGAGCCTTGATTGAAAACTCTTTAGTTATCACATCTCGTGCTTTCTCATTGGCCGAAATCTTGTACTAATTCATCAACACAGAAAGTTTTGTGTTCTCAGCAGTTTTTTTTTTGAACATCATCTTCCAGCCGATGGGAATCTTCCAAATTTACTTCTTCTTGTACTGACAAAAATTCGTCCGATGCAGCACCCCCACTGGTAGCGTTTTTACTATTTTCTCCAGTATTTACAATCACATCACTATCCGTTCTTGAATCTATATCATCCGTGTCCCGATTGTTCACTTCATCAATACCAATCATAGATGAAGATTAGTTTGTACCTGTTCCGCTCCTTCTACCACTACACCCTATTCTGTTTCCACGAACTCCTTCCTCTACCTCGACCTCGACCAACACCGCGCCTTTCCACAACCATGTTAGAACTAGGCCCACCGATTTCATCTACCACAACGTCACTTCCGCAACTACCCGCTCTCGCCACTTTCGACGAGGGTTCCGAATATACCACTGTTGACCCTGACA
>JAULBU010015811.1:0-43269 GCA_032358235.1 Odonthalia washingtoniensis | reverse complement strand
GTAATTCTGTATAATTTATTTCAGCACTTCCATTTCTTTCAATCCCATTGTAGTCAGCTAATCTGAAGCTGCTGGTTCGACATCATTTTACTCCGTAACCTTTGTCGGGATATCCAAAGAAAGTTTTGGGATGTTTCCATATCTTGGTTGCCACCAACCTTAGATTTCCTCTAATTTCGTTACAATTGTTAGGAAGACGGTGAACTTCCACTCCTAACATTACCTGTTTCCGTTTCCTCTGAAGGAGAAATATTCTCATCAAAGTCCTCGATAATTTCCATACTGTTACTAACTGGAACGGATGAGTTGAGAGGCTCGGAGACATGACCAGGTATATCAGAAGATCATTGCGGAAATTCCGAACTGTTAGGATCACAAAAGAAAGGTTTCATAATCGGAGCCGATTTCAAGTTGGAATCGGAGTCGTACAACGAGATGTTTCACAATATGTTGTGTAGGTTGGAAAAACATGAATATGCGACTTAACTAAATGCTTTGTCCACTCCGTTTGTTCTTTTCCAAGCTTTTTAGGACACCAATTATTCGATAGTGACTGGTTCAACATCGGCCGTAAATAAGTTTTCTTCAGTAACTGTAGAAAAAACATCGTTCCTTGTGGAAAGAATTTCTAATCTTGATGTTGTTGAGTTTTAAAAGATGTACAGTAACATCATTGTACTGACTAGAGGAGTGTCTATTGATGTTTCCAGTCTTGCCCACGCCTTCAAAATTGTTTGACAAACGAACCCTATTCTGGTACCAGTGAAATGGTGATTCTGAGAATATTTCTATTACGCGTCTTGGAATTTCTCGTTGACGTAGTCTCCAAGACAAATGAAATGCTGTGATAAAAGAGGGTACATTATACAGCTGTTGGGATAGACATGTTGAATGGATTCCATGTAGGTCTTCTCTCAGTTGAATTCATGATCATGTGAATGTGAATGAATGTTGGACCAAATAAGAATGCAGTTGAAGTGAAATTGTCAGTGAACAATTCAGTGAACATTTATAGTGTTCTTTCATCTCTACAACCATATGTTTATATGGTGAGAGATGTACGAGATATATGATGCACTTGCTAAGAACCCATTTATGCTAGAACCTTGTCACCATTAGCGCCTATACACTGTAATACCGATTGTTTGAATGACTTTTCCTGTCATTCGACTTGCTTTCAAAACATGTTGGTATGCGCTTGGAAATCGGGTCGTGATGCAACCTCAACCATTCCAGATAATTCTTGAAGTTGACATTCCTGTAGTTGAATTCCTCTTTGCAAGATGAACGGAAGAAGCTGTCAAAGAAGGAAAACAGCAAAAATCGTGTGAATTCAGATTCACCAGCTCAATGTTTTCGGGAAAAGCATTTTCCAGTAGAGGATGAAGATGACATGTTGTAGTGTTACTCAGTATTGTGCTGAAAAAGATGTTTAAAACTGTTGAGGAATGGGATGTACAATATTGAAATTGATGTGAAATGCTTGTGGCTGATGTTCGTGGAGAAGAATATAAAGTGTGTGACGTTGCTGTTTAAGTGATCGAACTGTACTGCGTTGCATTCAAGTTGACTTGATGTGTGTAGATGTTTATGGTGCTGATATGATGATTTTGAAGAAAACGTTCCTCCAAAGGTATGTTAACACCTGTGGAAGGTCGTGATGATCTAGTAGAGGCGCAATCACCTCTGTTGATAGTAGAAGAATATGAACGAACGTGGATAAGGTGACGTAACGGTAGCAGTACCGCGATGTTATGCCCGGAAAAGTTATATAATGTTCTGATCTGGTAAATATTGTAAAAAATTGAATATTTAATTTTCCGCACGGCGTGGGGAGATCAACGAAAAATGGTAAAATTTTCCTCCGTATGGAGGAAAAGTTTTTGCATAAAATTAAACATTTAATTTTTTGCAACAAAAAATCGATTTTTTAATTTTCTGTAATTTTTTGGCGTCCATATGGAGGAAAAATATCAGAAAATATTTGCGAGTAATGATTTCCGCAGCAAAAATATGTAGCAATATACCACCGTTGAGCACAAAGCACCCGTACGCGGAACAATTATTTTGCCGTTAAAGAAGCACCGTTTGGATAAGAAAGACATACAACAATTCCGTTTATGATAACAACATTTCCGCCTCTAATAAAAAAGATAACAACCGATCGCCAAAGTCATATAAATGAGGCGATGTCTGTGTCAAATAGCAATATATTCATTTATATATATGGAGCACCAAATTACGAGATTCCACTTAACAACCAGCCGTAATTAACTGACTTTACGATATCCTTCTTCACAACCAGACGTCGAAAATAAACTTCAATATTTCTCAACTACAACATGATAAGTTTATAATTAACTATGTCATCATCTTATGCATATGTATAGAAACATTGTCTCATGCATCGCTACCCCCAGCAAGAGGTGAATAACTATTTCACAAGCTGGTTCTTGTAAAGGAAAGAGGTGCAGTTACAGCGACAAGGGGGTATAGTTCCAGGTGTTTATGCTGAGCTGTACTACCTAAATGATGGTTCCGTTGAAGTGGTGAAGTTACCCCGAGAGTGCTGTGGAATTGATTTTTCTGATATGAGTGAATTCCATTTTTGTACAGCGAAAGTGAGGGCTGGAAGTAGAACTAGCACTGGTAGTGTAGCGAAATAGGCAACGGTTGCATCGGATGACATATTGGGGAGATTGGAAATAATCTATGTCCAAATCAAGGCAATGCATAAGGAACGGGAATATCCGTATTATGAAAGTGATGGAAATGGTACCATCCCACCAATTCTTCGTGATTTGGAGTAAGAAGATGGTTTTCATTGGGAGGATCCTCAACGGATGACATTTATCAAAGTTCAACGCGCAAACATGGATAGAAATGAGGAGACAGATAGCGGGAGGTAGTTTAGCTTACAGAATTTCGTCTTAGTAAATATGTGACACTCGAATGATGGCTTCTAGTAAGTCAAATCAGAAACGTCAAGAACCCTCTCAGGGATGTCAGCACGGAGCATATGGATACATTTGTTAAATAATTTGGAAAAGAACGGTATAAAGTTCGTTTCGAAATGATCTCTGTGACTTTCGAGTCTGAACATGTTGACGGAAAGTATGCTGGTACTGCCCAATTATGAAGCCAGAAAAGAGATAGAATTGTACTAAAGTCCGAAAAGTCAGTAGTTATTTTTGTCTGGATACATCGCCTCTCCGCACTCCAGATTCTTGCTGGACAGATAACTTCCGAAAGAAAATTTGCAAGATATCTTAATCGTGTCGCTCTTCTCGTGCGTACTGACAAGGCGACCATGACACCATACGAAGTTATACATCCCAGCAGGTCTCGAAACATATCATAGTCGAAGAGAAAATCAGACATTTAGTTCATTGACCTCATGAGCGGTGTCATACAATATGCTGAGAACTCTACAGAACAGTTTAAGATACCCTTCGAAAAAGCTAGGACAGTTGATATTGGAAGAGGAATAGGAAGGTCAAATATTCTTGATAAGAAAAGTGCCTCAACATACGAACAGTACGTTCGTGTGGGTGAGATACATTCAAATATGTCATGAGAAGGATCAATATCATACCACAGTTTGGAACTGGGGAAGATTCTGATAAAAGAGGGGTGGCGTAGTTGAACAGCGGAATTCTCATCAACGGTACGGAGGAGACTATAATGTACCTATTGGATGTAGCTGAAGCTTATTTCGGAAGGCCAGCGAAGGGAAAATTTGATTCAACTGTTCTCTATCTGCTTAGTATTGATTTCTTAAAGTATATGCCGACTTTGTTCGAAGAAATTGCGGACGGTGAACGTGATTCACCAAAAGAAGAATTTCCGAAGACAATGCAGGAATTATGGACGTTGTCATCCCAGACACACGAAAAAGAAATTAAACTATACATGCGGACTTTTGCAATCACATGCGACTTTTCGGGTAAGGTGTTAGAACTAGGCCTGGAAAATTAGAGACCAGTGCAAGTGCTCGCCATGACAGATTTCTCCGAGAATAAGGCAGTACTTTTTCAAAGAAAGTAATGCCGGTGGGAATATAGGAAAGAAAACAAAAGGGATGGGTGTCCATGGAATTATTTCAGCACATACGAGAAGCAAGAAAGGCAGCCACGTGAATTTATTGACCTACAGAGTATTTATGAGAAAAAACCTCGATCAACAACAGAAGGAAACGGCAAATAATTCCATACTGTCTCACATTGTAGAGGACACGCCAGATATTGAGACATCAACAAATGGTGGAATATCAACATGAACAAAACGTAACATTTTCACTGCTAAGTCAACATAAACAAAACGACTAGGTACAATGCCGAGGCCCTTGCCAAGGTCTACCGTGCCAAATGACATTAGCTATATGATAAGGAACCGCCTCGAAATGTTATGCCACCGGGATGTAGTGCTATGTGGAATAGGATAAACAAGATGTGTACAGATGTAGTGAACATTGAAGAAATTCTACAACACTACAGACGCCATGTAACAGAGGGTACTGTCAATGAAGTTACGAGGGAGCGTAGAAGTCAAGAAACACAAGCAAGAAAACTTAAGATTGACAGGACGGACGAAGAAGGAAACAAAGTAGTGGCTGTGGAAATTCTATATGATACGAAGACTGCTGGAGTCGACACTAATCCCAGATTCTCATCGTGCGCAAAATTTTTCATGTATGATCAAATAGCAGAATTGACATTGCTTGAAAGTGGGCTGCTCAAATGCAAGCAGAACATATGAAACTTCTCAGAGATCGCACATAATTGAGAAAATTGTTACATGTAACAAGGAATGTTGAAGGGAGCTGTGGACTTAAGTACTTCTGCAGGAAAAAGAAATTGGATAGTGATGGGTACTATATTTCGAAGAGTGTTCCTGATCCTTTAGACGTGGATGAGATAACGAGAAAGAGGTATATAGAAGCGTTTCAGGAATACCTTGACTTTCCTTCACAAACTATTGCTGATCTTTTTACCGAAATTCAAACATGGTTTCTGGGCGAAGAGACGCTGGAAAATGGAAGAAATAGAGATCGTGAGGGTCCAATTGTCAAAATTTGTATTTCTTTAAATGACGAAGATGACAGAAACAATGGCATTGGAGGTTACTCCAGTACAAGAAGTCTACTTGAAAATCAAATGAAAAGTCACCATGATTATCTATGGATAGGTAAACGACGTTCTATGCTGGACTCATGGATTGGAATTTTATGAGCCTTGTTGAATTTTGATAACAATTGTAAATGGCCCATAAAAATTGCAAACGGTGGGGACCGCTTTCTCATCACTGGTAAGAATTGTCCACCACAAAATGGTCACAATGACTTCGACCTCAGAAAGAGCGGTTCCCCCGGTTACTTTACAATTGCAACTGCTAATGAAGGTGCATCGTTATAGATAGCTCCTGGGTCCCATCGTTATGTCCATTTCATCCAGGACAAAAAGGACAAAAATGCGAGTTTTATGGAAATGCATGAAATCAATATCCGCCCACAGTCTATTTTCATTGGTGATGGTTAATTTTAGCATGTAGGGGCAGGATAGAATGGAACAGGAGCACTGAGGTATCATATGTTTATTATACCGAACGGTGACAATTTGAAAGATTCTATTTCATGCGCATATAGATACATTTTTTGCCGGAGAGGTCAACGGCGATATTTCATATCGCAAAGTTCAAGCAGTCCTTCGAGTTGTCGTCATAGCGACGGAGAATCCGATGAAAGTGATAATTGCGGTGCAGATGAACCACAAAATATGGATGATTGGAGAATGGGATATGTTATAGTTCCACCGTTAGGTTGACAACTGCTCCTTGATTGAATTTATCTTTGTTTACCTTGCATGTATAAGTTTATTTCTACCTATACGCTAAAGTAAATAGTAGGTATGTCCTCAGAAACGGTTATATTTAAACATGTACTACCCATATAGTATATGTTCCTGTCAATTTTTTTCAATGCCATGTATTTACTTAATAAAGGCTGTCATCTTATTAACACATTGCCGACAACAAAAAATATGTAAAACGTTTTCCTCCGTATGGAGGGCAAGAATTTGCAGAAAATAAAATAATTGATTTTTTACATTAAAAAATCAATCATTTAATTTCCTGCAAATACTTTTCCTCTACATGGAGGAAAATTTGAACATTTTTCAAATTAAGACATGATTATATTTCTTTTGACTAGTTACAGTGGCACAATCGACTACTGGTACTGGCAGTAAAAAGTAAAAAATATCGGTGAATACGTTGGTCACTATTAACAAATTATTCTACCAATATGCTGATTAATCAAAGAATGTGACATCGACCGCTATTGCTCTCGATCCGACATTTCACTATAATGGTAACGAAAATATTCGTTTGCCATACAACGTATTGCACATACTCGACAGATGTTTCGGCTGATTACAAACGACATGTCACGTCATGCAAATACAAGAAGAAGAACATATTGCACGGTATGCGACAAGCGACAAATAGAAACGGTTCTTAGCAGCACACAGACAGATCGGATGGCCCATCAAGAAGGACCTGACGTGGAAAGAGTGTACAGTGATGAGCCGGACTGTGCGCTTCCTGATGATCAACGCCACTTAAAACTTTCCTAACAGGTCACTGATGTAAAAGTTACAGCGAATCATTTGGTAACCTTATGCGAATAAATTGGAATTATCGCTATAATTAAGGTAATCTGGATGCATCTATCAGATACTTTTAGTGCAGATGTTGCTCTTAACTACATAACTGATTGGAATATATGAATTTAAATTGGGGACAGAACAGTGGATCGCAGTTTAATCGATAACGGATTTCAAAAATGTGAGGTATCATACCACACTGCATCAGACGGCAATAGAATAGCTTTCCTACACAAAAAGATGTCATTGATGTGTTACGTACACAATGAATGTCAATAGTGCCACAGATGTAAAATTTGGACCATTTTTTAACGAGATTGACCGTGATAATATCTCACATCCTCTGCACTCCTGATCATTTCCACAGTTGTTAATGTCCATAAGAAAGCATTTAGTGATAAATGACGAGTCTTCAATTGAGTGAATAAAAGTAGATACACGTTGCCGAAGTCTTCCGTTGGAATTTTACAGGTATATACGAATAAAACAGCAACAACTTTGAAGTCGCAATCCTCAGTTGGTTATCCCATACATGTCACATTTTTGAATATTTTCGTACTATTAAGACTTATTATGATAGACCATGGTTATACTTCTTTTGGCTTCCTTCCTGTTGGGTTAAAAGGACTACAGTCAGAGAAAGTCATGAAGGACTACTGCGGCAATAGTGACACAGATAGTGATGACATTATTGCGATTGATGATCACGTCCCACTGACCCCGTCAATGTGGAGTCTAGAGGATAAAATGGTTTCGATGCATGACGAAAAAACAACATTTCTTGCGCCGTGAATTGAAAATTCCATGGAATGTTTTATGGTATGTATAAACAACAAGATGAAACCGGACTGCTTCCCTACCATAGTGTCATACTGCTGTGAGATACCAGAAAGAAAATACATGTATGGGGTTCTACATCAATTTGCAACCACACTTCCATGCGTGAGATGCTTGGGAATTTCAACCGATTTGAAGACAGGTCCAATACCTATATTCCCCCCTCCCTGAACCGTTGACTGTGTAAGAAGCAGGAGGGATGCCGTTACCACTTTGCTGAAATCAGCAAATACATCGTCGTCAAGGATAGAGAATAATTGCTTACGAAGGGAAGCAGAAAACATTCTGCAGGACATTCCGTCGCACCATGGGTGCCATTTCTGGAAAAGTTGGAGAAGAGACATCCCCACATACTTACTTATACACAATATGTAGTTACGACTCAAGATTACATAGAAAAAAATCTCCCGTGCCTGAAAGAAATTTTCAATTATACATTCGGGTAATTTTTTAAATGTATGTTGGCATGGAAAATCTCTTCCAATTATTCTGTGCCATCCGTAAGAAAATTTCTATGCCTCTTACATTAAAACAAACAGTATCCGTATGCCACAGATAATTCCCTATACATTTTATCTTCAAATTGGGTAGATGTGTCCTTTAGTTAACATCCGTAACCATGAAAACACAGTGGTTATCTGTATGTAACCTACACGGACCGCCAAAATTCGTATGGCCTAGTAGATGTTACATCTACCCCAAAACTACACCTCTTGAATGTAGGCATTCAGTTCCGGAAACACAGCCGAGGTCACAGTAATTGGTAATGGGACACTTTCGTTACGGCTCTAGATAGGTCCATTCCGTACATATATTTGCAATAAAATGTGGTCCGTGGATAGTGCAGTGACCATTTATAATTTTGGTACACTGCAAGATAGCCGACAAAGCAGTGCAGACTGCATGAACGGTTTTCACAGTTGGTGTCAGGTAGTATGCACATAATCAACCGTTTTCGTAACGTGAGAAATGTCAAAGTTCTGTTGTCAGTATAGACCTGTCATCTATGTGACGTTACGAGTATGGAGCATGTGGCATGATGTAACAAATATCAGTCTCGGAATTTACATCTTCTCATAACCGCTGCTTCTAGCCTTTGTTTTCAATATTAATCTGATCCATTATATAATTTGTGATGTCCTTGGAAAGTTATTGATTCCTGCTTTCCAATAAGAAATTAATTACAGGCCGTGTCGTTGCCTCGATACAATTTCAAAGTAAAAAATTAAAATATTACTTTGTAAAGAAAGACAACTGGGATGTCTATATTTCACTAGCACCAAATTTTATTTCAGTAAACATACTCCGATCTGTGAATACAAACCGAAATGTAATGGTGAGAGAACATCTATGCATCGTTTGAAACATTCTTCACACAATTCAAATGAGTCATCATCTCAGGAACCCACTACGGGCATGGTTGTTACGAGTAAGAGGTTTAGTGTTGAGTAAGGTAATGTTTATGGGGAACAGTTTCTGCAAACAGATTATGAACCAGATGTAAATCCTGAGGAAAATTGTCCAGATTTGGAAAATGAGTATTGGTTTGAGATGTCGGAAGCTGTGGAGACTATCGCTATCATATCTTGTACGGAGATAGACGAAGCCAGAAATCGTCTATCTCTTATAAGCAAGGATGATTTCAACCTTTCACGATTCCTCACTACTATGAAGAATGACAGTTCTTGTGTAAACATCTATAATAGTGTCTCCAATGAAAAGTTTGTACGAGACGGATTCATGAGAGATGTAGTGGACCATGGATATACAGCATCAAATCCTTTCATTTATGAAAATACTATTGGTGCTCTCGGGTCACAGCGTGAATTGGCTACTTGAAGGAATAATTTTCTTCGAATAAGCATGAATGACCATAGCGGTACGTCGCCAAATGTCAAAATTTATCATGCAGCACATACTTCATACATTAAAGGTATCTGAAGAATGAAGCTGCTTGAAGTAATGATGTATACAGATCATGATGTGGGTTTAGCATGATAGTAAACTACAGAAATCCTTGATGGAAAGGCTTCAAATTTATTTGGATAAAACAGCAACGACTTTAAAATCAATGCCCTGTTCGCATATCCTGTTCACGCATTTTTTAACTTCACGTCGAAGTTAAGGCTTCACGTAATAGACAACGGTTATACACTCGCTAGTTTCCTACCAGTCGGATACCAACCTATATCGAGAGATGTGAACATAACAGAACCTAATTAAATCCTTTCCATCTATGTATTCACATCTTCCAATACTCTTCCTTTGATGGATAGCGTTACGCTTACTTCCACATCTGATGAACTGGCAGCAGATATTGGAGTATCCGACCAGTCATTCGCATCTACGTTGTCAACTTTACGGATCCATGCACGGTATGATTTTCAAGTTACCATTGCCACAACTCGGTGGAATTATTTCCCACTCACAGGTTCGAATTGTTGTAACAACCCTGAGTGTAACGATAAAATTGGATAAAACATTGAACTTCGGTGAACAAACTGTGCGTTCTGTGCATGGGAACAATGGAGGATATACGAAGGGGCTCAAAAAAATTGATTCGCATAATGGAGGGGAAGAAAGAAGTACGTATCAATGTAGTTGCACTCATGAGAGAGGCCGTACTGTGCAAGACAAGTGGACAGATGGAGAAGCACAAGAAATTATTAAAAGAAGCTGATGGAATCCTCTATCGCCATTTTCAGCACCTTGGGGATCGATCCTTGAAGACATGAATAGGAGACCATCCATACTTGCAGATGATTTTTAGTCAATTGATATGTTTGAACCGCTTCATCATCTTTCCCTAGGATTGTCAACATTTGTAAAGACAGGTGTCATGTCCTGTTTCTCATCTGATTGCTTTTCGCATTCGCTTCGCCAGAAAAACATAAAGAAGAAACTATTTACGATGAGAATAAGTATCCTACGAGGCTCCAATTCTATTTTGGCGGCATTTCAGAATGTTCACACAATACCAGTATGACACATCCTCATTTCAAATAAAGAATTATGTTCCCAATTTAATGGCATATTCACTCAGGAAGGAGTACGTGGAATGATAGAAGGCAAAAACTTCAGAAAATTAGACATGTTTTCCCTTTCGTAGCATTCGTAGCAGCGTGGGTGGATCGTGCCACTGGGTATGATGAATAATCCCGGATGACTAAAGTTTGTACAACATATATTGAAAATTTCATCATGTCCGATATGGTCACGGCTGGTTGGTGTGATTGAGAAATGGAAACATTGGAAGAGGACATAGGTAATTCAAAAGTGGCGATGAAAGTCACATTGGAATCTACAGCTTGCAATATTTTATTCACATTGATGTTCCATTTTCTAGGTCATCTTGTAACAGA
This sequence comes from Odonthalia washingtoniensis, assembly GCA_032358235.1. Lineage (NCBI taxonomy): Eukaryota > Rhodophyta > Florideophyceae > Ceramiales > Rhodomelaceae > Odonthalia > Odonthalia washingtoniensis. The sequence goes on along the minus strand of JAULBU010015811.1, from coordinate 32,408 downwards.
TTTGACACATTTTGGAACGATGGATAAACTGAATGCCACACCTTTCGAACATTCCATCATTTTCATAAAACCGACTTATAGGTCATCATCTAAACTGGAAATTACCAGAATGGATGAAACGGTCACTAGAATAGATTCTAAAGTGAGAAATATTTGCTCGAGACAGGTCTTACCAAAGGTGGTTACAACTAATGTGCCCAGCATCGAAAGTATGACGTCGTATCCAGTCCGTAAGGAGGAAACGTTTTCTTTTTACGATATTGTGACATATTCCAAGAAAGATAATTCTCCGGCTGCATATTCGCATCAAGATGAATTTAATCAATTCTCGAGAAACCTACATCCTATTTTCAAGTCATATGTGCTGCAGACGTTTGTCAATCTTCTCAGTGTGACATTTCCATATGGAAACATTGAAACGGTGGACCGGGACCTTATTATTACTTTCTTGAAGTCATGGTTCGTACTGGGTGCTTACAATCAACCTCTAGAAACTTCGACATTGTTCACAACGATATTAACATTCCCAGGCACAACGTCTGTCAAGAATATAAAAAAAGAATATTAGCATCCCACGAATTTGGTACGAGTAAACCCGTTTGCAACAGTTTCGTTTTATCAAGAGGTGGTTCCAATAATGCACCCCAATTTTGGATTGCTAAAGTACTTCTTTTATTTCATATAAAAAATCACAGAGAGGGAGACCCTACAGAAATGGCTTTCGTACAGTATATAAAAGTAGCACAACCAACAGATGGTGTCGCTAGTACTATGTATTTCGTTTGGCTTCTATGGTCCACAGAAGAGGAGGTGGTCTACACCATCTGGAGAGGTGCACCTTTCAGTATTGAGGGTAGTCATGGGGTAGAACGGAGTAACTTCATTGATTCCACAATAAATGCATCGGAATGGTTAGGAATTGTGCCTCTCAGAACCATTGAGGACTACATTCATGTTCTTTGCTCAAATTTCGCTGTTTCATTGTTGTCTGAAGAACTTCCATGGACCCATAATCGCCTCTATATTAATCTTTTTTACAGAGATCCAAACATTAGAGAACATTTCAACACATACTGTGATGTATAAACAAAACATAACTATATTTTCATCACATACTCATTGAAATGTTTTCGTACCATGTGCTCCATGACATTTTATTTTTATATCTCTTTCCTTTATGAAAGCTACCACTTTTCCACCAAAATAGTCACAACATTTTAGAAACATATCACGATCAACATAGCATAACTTATACCATTGAGCATTAAATTTCTCATCACTCCATTACAGCACTGGCCATTATTTGCGTCAGAACTGTTGATGTTTAAAGAAATCAGTCATTTACTTTTCCTGTCCTTCTTTAGTAACAACCTTTCACTGGTTCATCCCGCACTACTACTTCCACAAAGTTCGTTTTCGAAATCTGTCCCATCATTACGGTGACTTGGTCTCCTCTTCCAAATTACAGGTGAGCATTCCATATCACTTTCTCCCGAACATATCTGACCGCCCAATGCCTCTTCTCCTTCCTCTACTTCAAAATCTTCAGTGCTGTCGTTTTAATCCTCACCTTCCACTTGTTCATGCTCGCTCTCAAATTTATTTGCACACTTAATTTTCTTTCCGGTTGCTCTTGATATTTCGGCTTCGAGATAGAGGAAGCGTTTTGAAAATATTGGCGAGAAATTTTTTTGCCGTAAATATATGTTACTATCTAACATGGGTGAGTACAACACATACGTACATGGTACAATCATTGTGTCGTTCCAGAACGGCCCGAATAAAAAACATACTAAAGTTCCGTTATGACAAAAAAGATGACAAACGGATCATCGAAGTCATAAAACTGAAGCTAATTCATACGAACCAATACATTGCCAAATCGCGATATTTATGTATTTTTATATTACATGGAAAAGTACGATATCCCTTTTGACAACGACCCGTCATCAACTGACTGCAATATTTCTCACCTACAATATAATACTTCAATAATCAACTATGTTGTCATCTTCTTCATCTGCACAGGGGACGTGTCTCATGCATCGCTACCTACCGACAAAAGGTGAAGAACTATTACAAAAACTGCTTCTTGAAGAGGAACACGGTACTGATGCAGCGGTAAGTGGTATAGTTCCAGATGTATCTGCTGAGATTTACGGTCTAGATTATGGTCCTGTTAAAGTGGTGAGGTCATCCCGAGGGTGTTATGTAATTGCTTGTTCGGATATGAGTGCAGTCCTTGTTGGTACACAAAAAGTGAGGGCTTGAAATCCTAACTCAGGGAGTATTGTGAAATGAGCAACGGCTGCAGTGGCTGGCATATTTGATAGAGTGGAAATATTTGGTGTGCAAATCAAGCTGATTCATGAAGAACTTGCATTCCGTATTATGAAAACAATGGAAGATGTACCAACCCACCCATCCTCCTTGATTTGGAATCAGAAGACGGTTTTCATTGCTGGGATTCTCAAGCCATGAAGTTTATTGCAATTCCACGCACAAAGGGGGATGGTACTGACGAGAAAGATAGTGGTATTTCTGTTAGGCTTACTGAATTTAATATTATTAATTATAAGACTGTCGAATTATGTCTTCGAGTTAGTCAAGTCACAAATGTGAAGAACCCTTTTGTGGATATGAACACCGATAATATTGATGCATTCCTTACATTTTTTGGACAAGAGAGGAATCAAGTAGATTTCGGGATGATTTTAGTGCCTTTCGAATTTTAAGATGTTGACGGAAAGTATACAGTTATCTCGTAATATTGCAGCTAGGAAATCGTTATAATTGTACTGAAGTTCGACAAGCCATTGATTATTTTGGAAGGTATAAATCTCCTTTCCGCACTCTGAATTCTTGGTATGAGGGTCAAGTCCTAAACAAATTCGGCAAGATATCGTCTGCGTGTCGCTCTTCTTGTACGGAATGGCAAGGCGACGATGAAACCTTGGAAAGTTAAAAATCAGAGCAGATCTAGAAACATATCATCGTTGGAGACGTGAATAGATATTTCGTTCATTAATCTCATGAGCAGTGTCATACAATATGCTGAGACCTTCCCCGACCAATATAAGATACCGTTTCAAGAATCAAGGACAGTAGATATTGTATGGGACCTGAAAAGAACAAATGTTTTTGATACGAAAATCGCTTCAACATATGAACGGTACTCTCGTGTTGGAAAGATGCTGGTCAGACTCAAATCTTTCATGGCTGGAACCAAGGCCATACTGCGGTTTGGAAATGGGCAAGATTATGGTAAAAGAGGGGTGACATACTTTCACAATCGAATTCTCATCAATGGAACCGAGCAGACTATTATGTACCCCATGGTGTGAATCTGAAGATTATTCTAGAATCCCAACAAAGATTCATTTGATTCAAATGGCTATCGGCTTGGTAATAATTTCTTAACGTATATCATACATGGTTGAAAGCCATTTCAGGCAGTGAGTTTGATTTACCAAAACAAGCAGTTCCTAAGAAAATGCGGCAACTAATAGACGTTGTAATCCCAACGACGTCAACAAAGAAGCAATCGGTTCATGCAACCTTTTGCAATCATATTCGAATTTTCGAGTATGGCGTTGGAAATAGATCTGGAAAATTGCCTACCCGTGCAATTGCTCGCCATGACAGACTTGTCAAGAAAATAATGCAGTACATTTTCAAAGAAAATAATGACGTTGGGAGTGTAGAAAAATGACAAGAGGTATGGGTGTCCATGGAATTCTTCCAGCACATACAAGAAGAAATAGAAGGAAAAAACGTGAAATTATTTAGGTACAGAGTAGTGATGAGGAGAACCTCTAGCGAAAAACATGAATTAAAGGCAACGAATTCCATGTTGTCTGACATGGAATAAGACATGCCAAATATTGAGGAATCGGCAAGTGGTGGAAGGTCAACATCAAAAAAATGAGTAAATATAATGTCGAGACCCTTGCCACAGTCTAACGTGGAAAATAACATCGGCCCTTACGATAGCAAAGCAGCCCAAAAGTTCATGCCACTTAGATGTAGTGATATGTGTAATAGACCGGACAAGAGGTGTATACATGTAGCGACTATTGCCGATATTCTACGACACCGAATACACAATGTAAGAGAGGATACCATCGATGTAGTTATGAGGAAGTGTATAAGTTGTGAACACTGGAACACTGGCGAGAAAAATTAAGTTTGACAGGATGGACAGAGAAGGCAAGAAATTAGTGGATGTAAAACATTTATATGATACGAAGACCAGATTGAAGTCGACACGAATCCCAGATTCTCATCGTTTGCATGTATTTTTCATGTATGATTAAATACTAGCATTGAGATGTATCGCTTGGATGTGGGATGCTTGCATGCAATCAGAACATACATAACTTTGCAGAGATGGCACAGAATAGGAGAAATGTTTACATGCAACAAGTAATGTTCAAGGAAGCTGTGGACTTGCTCACCTCTGCAGGAAGAAACAGAATTGGATATTGATAGGTACTGCATTTCGGAGAGTACGTCTGATCCTTTCCTCATGGATGACACTTTGAGAGGGACGAATATAGAAGCGTTTGAGGAAAATCATGAATTTCCTGGGGGGATAATTGGTGAACTTTTCCCCAAAATTCAAACATGGTTTCCAGGCGAAGTGGCGTTGAAAGATGAAAGTCATAGAGATCACTTCAGTCCTATTATTAACACTGGCAATTATGGAAAAGACAAACATGACATAAATAATTGCAGTTGACGTTACTCCAGTACAAGAAGTCCACTTGAAAATCAAATGGAAAGTCTTCATGTGTATGTATGGATAGCTGAACGCCGTCCTGCTCTGGACTCATGGATTGAAGTTTTATGCGGCTTGTCAAGTTTACATAACAATTTTTTAATGGCCGACAAATTCCAAGCTGTGGGAGCTGCTTCCTGTTCACTGGTAGGCATTATCCAGCACAACATGGTCATAATGACTTTGACATCAGTGAAAGTGGTTCCTCGGTTAGTTCACAATTACAACTGATAATAAAGGTGTATCTCTATGTATAGATATTTTGTCCCATCGTTATGTACATTTCAGTCAGGATGAAAATGACAGAATTGCAACTTGTTTGAAAATGTCATAAATTCAAATCCCCCACAGTATATTTCCATTGCAAATGGTTACGTTCAGCATGCAGGGGCACGACGGAATAGTACAGGAGGACTGAGGTATCATATGTATATTGTCCGGGACGGTAGAATTTTGAAAGATGCTATTTCATAAGCATATGGACATATTTCTCGCTGGGAATGTCAACGGCTATCTCTTCACATATCACAAATTTCAAGAAGTCTTTCGAGTCGGGTCATTCCGACGGAGAACACCATGACAGTGACGATGGCGGTGCCGATGAAGGTACAATATATGGGCTGATTGGGGGTTGGCAGATGTTGAAGAGCCACAGTTGGGTTTACAAGTGCTACTTGAATGAATTGTTCTCTTTTACCCTTGTATGTATAATTTGATATCTTCATATATGCTAAAGTAAAATGTATGTTTGTTCTATGAAACGGTTCTGGTTAAAATGTGTATTTTTTTTGTGATTTTTTGCAATGTCGCGTATTTAATATAAGCTGCCATCTTATATTAGACATTTCCGACAACAGAAAATATGTAAATAATTTCCTACATATGGAGGCCAAAAAAGTACACAAAATTGAATAATTGATTTTTTGTTGCAAAAACTCAATTATTCAATTTATTGCAAAACATTTTCCGCTGTATGATGCGCGGGAAATTGCAGAAAATTAAATATTTGATTTTTCACAACAGGAATCAATTGTTTAATTTCCTGCACTTTTTCGGCCTCTATATGGATAGAAATGTATACTTCTTGTATATTGAAACATGATTATATTTATTTTGACTACTCTCAGTGACAGAAGCAACTACTGGTACTGGCAGGAAAAGGTAAGAATTTTCGGGAATAAATTGATCCCTATTAACAAATTATTCTACCCATATTCTAATTATTCAAAGACCGTAACATCGACCCATATCGCTCTCAATGCGACATTCTACACTAATGGTAACGAAAACATTCGTCTGCCATACAACGTATTGTGACAGACTTTTGTCCTGATTAAAAACGACAATCCATGTTATGAAAGTACAATATGAAGAGGATATTGCACGCTCTGAAACAAGCAACAAACGGAAGCGGTTATTAGCAGCATATGGACAGATCTAATGCCAATTACGAAGGAGCTGACATGAAAATAGTATACATCGATAAGCCCGACTGTGCGCTCCCTGATTATCAACTTTCCTTCGAACCTTCGGAACAGGTCACTGATGTAAAAGTTACAGAGAATCATTTGTTACCGTTATCAGAAGAAATAGGAATTGACGCTGTACGTAACGTAATCTGGATGCATCGATCAGATACTTTTCGCGCAGATTTTGTTCGTAACCACATGAAAGGTTGGAAGAAATGCATGCAAATTGTTGACAGATCTGTGGATCGGAGTTTAATCGATGAATGATATCAAAAATGGAGGTACAATACAACACTGCGTCAGATGACAAGAGAAATGATTTCCTGTACAAGAAAGACGTCATTGATGTGTTACGTATTCAAATCATATGTGTGGCTAGTGCCACAGATGTGAAACTTAGACGTTGATTCAAGGAGGCTTACGGTGACTGTGTTTAACATCCTTTGTACTCCGAATTCTTTGCAGAGTTGTACATGTCTATGATAAACCATGTAATGACAAATTACAAGTCTTCAATTGAGTGTACACAAAGTAGAGACACGCGGTGAAGTCCTTCGCTGAGATGTTACAGATACATACCGATAAATTAGCAACATATTTGAAGTCGCAATCCTTATTTGTTTATCTCATACATGTCACATTTTTGAATTTGTCTGTACAATTCAGACGTTTTCTGATATACGATGGATATAATTTAGTTGCCTTTCTTCCTGTCATCTTACTAGGATCACATTCAGAGAGAATCATAGGGGGCTACAGAGGTAATTCGGACAAGGCCAGTGATAATAATATTATGATTGACGATCACATCCTACTGACCTACTCAGTGCAACATCGAGATGATAAAATGGTTTTGTTACATGAATCAATGACGAAATTTCTTGTACCTTCAATTGAAAAATTCCATAGAAGGTTTTACGATATGTATAAACATCAAGATGAATTGGAATTGCCTCCCTGTCATAGTGTCATACTGCTGTGACATATCACAACTAAAAGACATGTCTGGAGTCCTTCATACCTTTACCACAACACGCCCATGAGTTAAATTCTTACGAACTTCAAACAAATTTCAAGACAGGTCCAATATCGGCATTATCGCCTCCCAGAACCGTTGACTATGTACGGACCAGGAGAGATGTCGTTAACACTTTGTTGAAATCAGAAAATAAATCATCGTCAACCACAGAGAAGAATTGTTTACGAAGGGAAGCACAAAAATTTTTGTAGATCATTTCTGTTGCACCATGTGGAATCTGGAGAAGAGGCATTCGCACCTGCTTCTTCCAGATGTGTTCTCAATGTTCCGGTATGAACCATTGCATGAACTTCATCAAGGTATCTCTAAAGCACTCAAAACATGTTTCGTGATATATCTGTAAATTTTCATTATTAACAATAAAATGCATGAACAAACGGAATGAGGGAAAACAATTTCGAACACAGCATGTGTCGTTTTTCGGGCTTGTAATTCACTTTGTTTCAATTGAGACAAGTTCGATTAACCCGGTTTCCATGTTAATTTCTCAACAAAGGAGAAATCCCATCAGCTAAATGGTTTCTTCCCAAGTAATTTAATTCGAGCAATGGTGGAGGAAAAATATTATATTTGTTTGGATATGGATTTCCATTTCGTTGCATAATATATGGATATAGTCACTTTTTACCAGGATGAATCTCTTTTGACAAACATTTGCAGAACGTAGACAGCCTTAATGAAATATTTTCTATATGACAATAATGCTCTCAGATAGTGACAGGAATCGATAGCTGACATCCGGGACATAATTACTATTCTCAAATTGCAATACATATAAACATTTTAGAAATATTTTGATACAGGAATCCACACATTGAAGTTCCATTTACTAGATCACGGGGTAAAAGACCTCTTTAGGTTTGGATTTCTAAATATTATTGATACATCACGTTATGAGCACGTCAATACATTATTCAATCAGACATGTCGGTCTTCTTAGAAAAGGATGGCAACAAGAATGGATGAAAAAGTTAAACATATGGGACCAAAAATTTCAACTATACGTTGAAGTTCGACACATGCTGCGTTTCTAAAACAACTTTCCACCCCGATTCCTGTACCTCATTCTACAGGGACGATTACTACAAAAACTTAAAACACAGCTATCAACATATTTGGTACCGGACAGTATTTCTGTTTCATTACAACAAGTTGTTGACACAAGACAAAGAATGGGAATGTGTAACGAATCGACAACTTAAATGCTTACTGTAATATTGAAAGTCCTATCATGTACCAGTCTGAAATTATTCATGAATCGCGTTCGGATCTACTTCCGAAACCATGGTCTCTTGCTTACAAACTTCGAAATTCCTCTTACATTTTTCAAGTCAGGGTACATAGTTGGCATAAATATTTCACGTTGCAACAGTATGACTGTTTTAGAAATATCATAAATTTCAAAGCTCCTCCGCCACATCTCCGTAAATGGCAGCGCATATTTTCTTACAATACAGTTCGGTATGATAAATAGTAAAAGGAATCGCTTCGTACTAAAGGTTTGTGACGAAAGTAGTTTTGTTTACTATATAGAAAAGGTCCCCCCTATTACACACAAACAATACCGTGCTATGGCCAAAAATATTTTGTCTTTCGTAAAATACACGGAATTCACTCAGCCTCTGGACAATTTCGATATAGTTCTGAACTGTATATGCCTTCGATGTGCTTCATCTGATGAGGTTGAATACACAAAGGATGGTACAGACAAAACTTCCGTGGAGCACATTTTAGAAACAGGATAGTGGTATGGTATTTATTTCCATAGCATATATTTATTTATACATGTATTGCTGTGAAATTTCGGAGGTGATTTCTTCACTGAACAGTCACCATGGTCAAAGAAACGGTTCTACATTAATCATTTTTTCATTGGAAGGGATTCGTTCATATCTCTTCAACTGATACTAAATAGGATGATGAAGATAATTAGCCCACGTAACATTGTCGAATACATTATTTTATTTCGCGTTACATGTTCTGTCATTCCAAAATCTTCATCCCTATCTCCATACACTTCATTACCTACCTATTCTTCAAATAAAGTACTTCGTTCTGGCCCTTAGTTGTGCGTATTGCCAAGTTTATCAACAATTTTCTAGTCAGACCATATTTCTTCGAAATAGAATTTATGAATAACTCGGCATTGCGTTCCAATGTACTGTCGAAACCAAGTTGATTGTACAGATATAAAATGTTCCTTCAGACTTTTGGTGGTAACAGTTATTTTGTCGTCACGTTCTATTTCTGTGAACATACGTTCGTCCTATCCCTCTACACATTCCGGTACTACGAAACCTCCCGGGATCCAATCATCTACAAAACTACTTATTTTCTCAATTAACTGTTCCGTCGCCAGTTTCACATGTTTCGAAGACATTCGGTTGAATTCTTTCTGAATACCCGCCATGGTATTCCTTCACAATAAGCAGTTTGGCACAGCTCGAAATCCACGCATCTACGTGAGGAATACTCATTACAGTCCCTCACAATGTCCCTTTCTTCTTCATCTGGAATGAATCCAATGAAATCATGCAATAATTTTCTTCCTCTAATTTCCAACTCATATCCAGTGCTGCATTCATTTATATATCTATTTCAGCAATACAAGCATCACCTGCTTGATTAAGAGTACCAGACAACACCTTGGTCAAAATATTTTCTCAACTTTCTCCTGTTGAACGCTCTGGTCTCAATTCTACCTTTCCACACCGTAATTCATCAATGTGCCAATAGATGTTTTTGTAACCCGCATCGATCAAACTCTTCTGCATATTTTTTGACTCTTCTGATGGCGCAACGGCATCAACACCAATGGAAAATCCGTCATCCGAATGCCAAATACCTGCCAAACGTGCTGGTCGGTTCATGTCATAAGCTGCTGCTTCTCACCTACATTCTCTTACAAGCACATACAATACTGAATCTTTGAATAGTTCATTTCCTATATTTGTTGCACAACTGAACGCCTCTGCCGAAGCCGCCAAACATTTTATCAATTTTTAAATCATCTGTTTCCCCGTCCACAATTGAATGATATTTTTAAGGTATGTGGTCCAGTACATGATTAATCAAGTTTATTATCATGATTATGGGCAATAGAAAAAAAGAAATAATAAAGGCAATGCAATCATTACATCCAAATAAAAGTCACCTTGTATATTTAGGAATTATTATAGAAAGGTATGGCAACATCGAATTCAAAATATTTAAATGGGTTGATTAAACAAGCATTTACAATAAGAAATGGGTTCCTAAGGAATATTAATTATGTCACTTTTTCTTCAGGTAATTCTAAATTGTTACATGGCAATAAACATTGTTTAATATATAGTGGAAGAAATTTATCTTCTTTTACTATTTCTGTAAAAGCTTTTGACAATATCGTTTTTTGTAAATGGGTTGGTTGTATTGCAGGACCCATGACCTATATGATACATTTATTAGGACTGTTAACGAAAGGTGAACATTCTGGTCATATTTTAGAGATTGATGGATGTGAACGTCATGTTGTTGATAACGTTCATGGGGATGATGGTAAATTCATTCGGTCACTTCGTGTTGATGTTGATGAATTGAAACTTATAACTGGTAATGCACCTAGATTAAAATTTTCATATTCTACTATTATTCAAAATACAACTATGGAAAATAATAGTCAAATTGATATACAAACCACTGAAGTAGAAGCAATAGGTGAAAAAAGTACTGAAAAGGATAAATATACCATAACCAACACTTTAACTTGGATTTATTTATTTTCATCTCGGACATTCCCCCGGGGTTTAATAATAACATGAACAACACTGTCATCGATCCGTCCTCATGCTCCCGTAATGAACAAGTAATGTCACTTGTTATTTAAGATATAATAAATGATAAATCCTCTCTAGACAAGATTTTATTTTCATTTTTCCAATTCAGGGCAGATTCGCTTTCGTCTCCTTGCTGGAAAATCCTTCGACATAACTGGAACCAATACTGCCAAACCTCAATGGCGAGACAAATATTATCTTTCCTTCATTTCTAAGCAGACATCGGAAAAGTTTCGAATGTTCCCTCTCCTTCCCTATTATACCCCCAACGTCAATACTTGGTTCAACAACTGACAGTCCCATTTTTTTTTCATCCAATTATTCCTGGTCGTGTATACACTCCCCTGGCTGTGATGTGCATGCCCTCCATCTCAGATTGTAAAATTTTCAGCCCAGTAATTGCCTCAATGAACCATCCTGTAGTTTGGATAGTAGCGACACGGCTGCACTCCCTAAGATGCCTTTTTCGTGAACATCCTTCCAACTCCTCACCCGATTCTGACTTGTACATAATTTCTAAATTACACGGGCTATATGCAACACGTACATTAGAGGGCTGTGTGATACAGTTTTTATCTAATTTATGTAGTGCGTGGTGAAGAGCTGCAAAGGATAGATGTTTTGAAGTACTTGAATGCGGGTCGCTATTGTCCTGATATAGTTTTTAAGATTTTTGACAAACAGAATGAAGGGAAATGGAAATTGCATTTGAAAAAAGGAACGTTTTAACAACTAACGGAAACTTTGTGCTATAAGTTTCGTGATACCGCAGTGGGAAAATTTCAGATAATCAATTACGGAACTGAAGTAGTCAAGTAGAACATTATCTTGAAGTTCATGAGGACGATGAAAAAAGGTGAATCTGTTAAGTAACGAAATTGGACCTGCAGTATTACATGATTTCATTGGACATATACCGGACAAAAACGAAGGAGCTATTGCGGAAGGGTCTATAATGCGTAATCCTCTGGTAAGTGCATGAATTAATTCTTTTCATCAACTTCTCATTGTGAAATAATATCGTGGTGGGGTCGTCAGAAAGAATTCAACTAAATCGTTAAGAAATTTGTAAAAGGAGAAACGGAACAGTTAATTGCTAAAATAATATTTTATGTAGAAGAATGAGCCCCTGCAGAGTTTGAAGTACTTGATTTTGAAGGGGGGGAAAATTTCAAAGATTTCGAAATTGAAAGGACAATAATTGTTACGACGACAAGTCCGAAGAAACCTTTTATCGCATTGCAATCAAGTTGGTTTCACAGTACATCATAACAAAGTGCCGAATTTTACATGACCGTTATATAGTTGAAATTGCAATTGATTGGAAAAGTTTTCATATGCTTGGAAAGCAATATATTGAGGGACAAGCACGAAGTACTTTATTGGAGGATAAAGAAATTATTGAAGTGAATATGAATGTGAAAGAACCTTTGGAAGTACGAAACATGTAACATAAAAATTGAATGTACAATAATGTGGAAAGTAGTGATATGTGGTTTTATGTTTTTCGTAAATATAAGTTTGTACTGATTTCAATGCATCTATCTACCTGTACAACAGATTAATTCAGAGCTGTTGTCTTGATCATTGTAATTGTTTAGTTGGGGAAGTCATGATCGGATGAAGAAGCGGTCAAAAAGTTCCTCAAAGGTGCAGCGTGCCGATCAACGCGAAGGTACTTGACTGTGTGTCCTGACCGGTCGCCCGCTGCTCGCTGCAGTGGCCGACGGTGGAATTTTATTAGGAAATGGGGCTTTTGTAAGCATTTCTTACAGAACCAAGAACTATAAATTTGTAAAGAAAAGTAAACAATTAGCACCGCGTATCAGTGTGGCCTAGTTGGTTACGGCCAATCGCACTGATGGTAGGGCCGCGACTTCGATTCTTGTTGGTGACACTGACAGAACTTGAGCAGGAAATGTCCCCCGATGCGAGGGCATTTCTTGCTCGATATTATATCACTGTAAGCGGCCACTGTAAGAAAAATAAAGAAACTGAAATGATGATCTTCTCCATCAGTAAATGAATCAATTCAAACTTTTGACCGCAAGACATGTAAAGATGAACATATGGTACCTAAATCAATGATATCATACTACTCTTCTGTTTTAAAACTGTTTTCCACAGATTTTGGGTTCGTTCCATATTTTATTTTATCCACTACATCTGATATAACCCAACGCAACAATATTCAGTTCAAAATAATATCTACATTGTCCAGCTGCTCTGTAAACTCCATGTACTGTACAAAATGCATATGTTTCTTTTTCACGTCATGAGACTGTTTCATATGAGATAAGAGAAGAAATCTCGCTATATTGTACACTAAGCTATCACCATCAGCACCGTTTATAAGTACGAAGCTATTCCTTTCCTTCATTGTGGGACCAAATTGTGTGCTTGAAAATACGCCTTCTCACTTAACTCGATCTTGCGGTGGAATTTATAACTGAAAATATTTCTAGAACTATCATTTTGTTGCAATGTTCGAAGATGGTCACCAAATAAGTGCCCCTACTTAACGAATTTAACAGAAATTTTGGAGTCCGTAAGCAACATACCAATATCTTGCAAATAGTTCCGAATGAGATCCGTGAAGACTGTTATGATAGGATGTGGTGTTATTGTTTTCAGTATTCAATCAAGGATATTATTCGTTACTTCGGTACACAGTACTTCTCTTTGTCGTATTTCTTCGATCTGTTGTAGCGAAACGAAAACCCAGTCGCGTTCCAAATATGGATATATGTATTCTGTACGTATTGATGTTAGAAAATGGTTGGAACTGCGTTCTATAAATGCAGTATGATCTGGAATACGACGTATTGAAGAAACTCTCGGTGCTATATTTTTCACTTTTCCATCCATTCAAGTTTCTAGACGTTTGGAAATAGATCTGTAATACTGTTTGAAGAATGTATTGAAGTGCTCATGCGGCGATGTCTCAATTATGTTTCGAACTTAAAACATGGACAGGTCTGCCACGGAGTGATCTAGTCAATAAATCGCTAATTTCTATATCTCTTCATCACAATGTTTCTCATATGTATGCATTGTGATATCAGAATAAAACTCCTGTTACCAATTTGGGAAATCCTTTCCATTAGCTAGCCAACTGAAGTATTGTCATATAACAGTTCTTGCATGATGGTTGTATAGGTTGTGCAAATTGCAATCAGAGGTGAATAATATTGATAACCAGTAACTTCATCTACATATCTGGCCAGAAATGAGAATACCATATCCAAATATATATAATCCTTTCCCTCCATCATTCCTCGAACACAGTCATTTAGGAATAATCAATTCAGGTTCTGTGTCTTTTTTTTGAGAAGTGAACGTGGAAACCAGGTGCCCGAATATATTTTCTATAGCAAAAAGAAGGGACTTAAATTTCCATAAAAATGCAATGCGCTGAGTCCTAAACGGTTTACTGTTCTTCCGTTTTCTCAAGCACTGTATGGAGAGGTGCGGACTTGACAGGAAGACCATGAAACACGTTTTGATTGATTTTGAAGTATCGAGATGAAGGTTGTGCAATGATTCATACGAAAACAATGAAAAAACACCAGAAACAAGCAACTGCGGATATGTGTTACCTCATGTGTCCATGAACTGGATCCATAGTTCAATTGAAATGTCCTAGGGTATTTTCTATGATTTTCTCAGGGAAATATTTTTCTGTGTTGTTGATGATGTAGTATGTACCTATTTCAACTAACCACTAACCACTAATCTCATTTCTTCTTTCTCGTATGTATTCAAGTATTCTAGCTGCATGCATTGCACATTTCTTGGAAACCGTTGAGTTTCCCAAGCATCTGAAGGATGGACTCGTAGGGGTAGAGATATGTAGAACTACAAACATGTCTTTAATTTCTGTTATGTCGCAGCAGTATGACAAGAAGCCAGGAAAGAAATTCTATTCTTTATTTTTGTTCATGCTGACATGAAAACCTGTCATTTATTGTTCAATTCAAGACAGAAAAACTATTTTAATTTTCTTTTGCAATGAAACCATTTTGTCATCTCTCTGTTTTGACGAAGAAGTAAGTGGAACTTGATCTTCAATGACAATAAAATAATCATTTCTTCATCTGTCGCACTGTTGCAACGCTGGAAGATGTCCACGAACTAGGTACCCTGACTGGACAAATGCGAGATATATTTCGGAGCTTGTAAGAAATAGACCGTGGTTTCGGAAGTAGGTCTGAACGAGATCCGTCAAGACTGTCCGACTGGTACGTGAAAATATTCGCAATATTAGAGAAAGAATTTTCGTTGTGGTTTCGTTACACAGTCCCATTGATTTTTTTTGTGGCATCAACATGTTGTGAAGAAACAGAAATACCGTCCGTTACTAAATATGTTGATAGCTGTGTTTTATCTTTTGGTGTAGTAGTCTTCCCTGTCTAATGTAATAAAGCAATCTGGATGGAACTTTGTTCTAGAAACGAACATGTGTACAACTTTGGCTTATAGTTGAAATTGTTGGTCCCATATATTTCACTGTTTCATGTATTCTTGCTGCCATCCTCTTGAAAGTAGACCGATATGTCTGACTGAAGAATGTATTGACGCGCTCATGAGGTGATGTATCAATAATATTTAGACTTCCAAACCTAGAGAGGTCTTCTACGACGTGGTCTAGTAAGTGAACTTCAATATGTGGATTCCTGTTTCGCAATGTTTTTGAAATATTTCTAATTATTGCAATTTGAGAGTAGTAATTCTGTCCCTGATGTCGGCTATCGATTTCTGTGACCATCCGAGGGAGTCATTGTCGTATAGGAAATATTGCATTAATGTTTTATAATTTGTGCAAATGTTTTTCAAACGAGAATAATCCTGGTAACCAATGACTCTATCGATATATCCTGCTACGAAAGAAAAAATCATATCCAAAAATTTTAATTTTTTGCCTCCAACATTCCTTGAATCGAATACTTAAGAAGAAACCCTTCAGCTGCTGGAACTTTTCCCTTTTTGAGAGGTCAACATGGAAACTGGGAGCATAGCACTTGTTTTCTTTTGAAGAAAGAAGTGAATCACAAGCTCGTAATAACGCCACGCGCTGTGTCCTAAATTGTTCCCGATATTCCGTTTTTAAATTCATTTCATTGTTGAGAATAGGACTTGACAGATATGTCTTGAAACATGTTTTGATCGCTTTAAAAGTACCTCGATGAAGGATATACAATGATTCTTACGTGAACATTGAGAAGACACCCGGAAATAATAGTAAATGTGGATGTCTCCTCCTCAGCTTTTCAATAAGTCGGACTCATGGTGCAACAGAAATGTCCTACTGAATGTTTTGTGCTTACCTTTGTACACAATTATTCTCTTCTATTTAAGACATTGTATTTGCTGAGTTCAACAAAGCTGTAACCGCATCCCTTCTGGTTCGTACATAGTGATCGGTTCTCGCGGGCGATAATGCCTTTATTGGACCTCTTTCAAAATTGTTTGACGTTCCTAAGAATCTCACACATGGACGTGTGTCGGAAAGTTTATATAGAATTCCAAACATGTCTTTTCTTTCTGGTATGTCACAACAATATATCACTATGACAGAGAAACATTTTCATTTCACATTGTTGTTTGTACATACCGTAAAACATTCCATGTAATTTTCAATTAACGGCCCTATAATTGTTGTCCATGTTTCATGCAACGAAACCATTTTTTTTTGAACCAACACTGACGAGTTCGGGGCGACGTGATCATCAATAAAAATAATGTCATCACTGTCTGTGTCAGTATTGCTGCAGTACTATCTATGAATTTCTCAGACTGTAAGACATGTCAGACAACAGGAAGAACGCCAAATAATTATATCCATGGTCTATCAGAAATTGTCTGATTATATGGACATATTCAAAAATGTCTCATAATATTTCGGGGCTATTACCAATGGAAACGCCCACGGATATATCGTCCGTGTAAGTACTCCAGCATCCAGCATTTTTTCTAATTATGTGCGGATAATATCTTCATGACGCAGGTACATACTACGAGACGGTATTTGGATGGTCTCCCTATCTACTAACTCGAAAGAATTTTTGATGGTCTTATTTGCTGGTCAATGGTCGTCCAGAATCCAAGCTACGATATTCGACTCGATTAGAGATGAAAAGATTTTTCTCGAGTGCTCATCCGGCAAATCAGTCAACTTCGCACGTAATAGATCCAAGTTGTACTCATGTTCTGAGTCACCATCATCAAATTATTGGGGTTAATCTTCCTGAACTGTGAGAAAAAATGTTCCCTCTTGGCTACATTTTGATGAAGACTATGATTTCCACGGAAACCATTCACATTACGGCATCTTCCAATGAATTCGATCCATATACATCTGCTGAAGTTAGTTACGTATAACTGACCATTACTCCTAAAGTATCGTTTTATTTTTAAAGTTCTTTGGTAAGGGCATTAGATGAGTTGTAATTACCTTCACTAGACAGAACATTTGATCCTTTTCTTTCCAAACCTCTAGCCCTAGTAGGGGCAGTTAACAAATTTTCAGAGAAAGAGTTTTGTATATTGACGGGAGTCAAAGGCGGTACATTTGTAGTCAGCAAGGTACCTGATGATGGAAACAGTAGTCAAGGTGGTAGGTGCTTCAAAAGAAATGAATGGAAATAATGATAACAAAGATATTATAAGGTCAATTGAAGCGGAATGTATAGTACAAATGGAAAGATTGAGCGATGAGGACGAATTAGACATTCTTTGTAGAGGTTCAGTCATCGTGCAGATGATTTTTTACATGGACGTATTGTCCGCCAAGTTAGCAACTGGTCATTTAAATCAAGAATTGTTTCAAAAACTTTATTTATTTTTTAAATTGCCTTTGAGGCATTTTTTGAGAAAATGCATAGAATGTAAAGTCATGAATCATAATACTTACACGTACACTGCCAAATTGATAGTAATATTTTGAACGTGCTTGTCATAATAGGATTCTTTTAAACTAGTACTACACCTTTTATTTTCATGTTTACACGTTGTACTTGTGAATATGAAGGGAATCAATTAAATCTATCACGTACAGTAGAATTACAAGAAGTTCCGAAATCTACAGGTTAATCATATTTGCTGAAATAAATCTTATTACAACTAGAGAGAAGTAGGCCCAGTAAATTTGTGGACCCAAAACAATGTAATCACACAAAAAAGTTTCAAAAAAGAGGAGCATCTGTGTGAGACAAAGGAGAGAAAATTTGTACAATTAACAATACGAAATGGTCACCTATTTGCACGGTGTTTGCAATTCTTTCTGCACTCATATTTTTCTTAGGTTATTGTAATAGAAAGTCAATTCTGGTACCCGGTTCCCTCTTGATTTCTCTACAAAGGAGAAATCGCAGAATCTGAATGGTTTATTCCTAAATACTTCTATTTGAGGATACAGGAGGGAAAAGATTATAAAGTCTGGATACGATTTCCCATTTGTGGCTGGATATGTTGATAGAGTTACTGGTTATCAAGATTATACATTCCTGACTAAAATTTGCACAAACTATACAATCATAATGAAAGATATATTATATCAAAATACTTCAGTCGGATTGTGAAAGGAAACGACAGTTCAAATTGGTAACCTAATTCCTATTCTGAAATCACAATGTATACAACATTTTGAGAAACTTTGTAATACAGGGATTTACTCATTGAAGTTCCATTTACTAAATGACGTCGTGAAAGACCTATCGAGATTTGGAGGTCTAAACATAATTGACTCACCACCGTATCATCACTTCAATACATTCTTCAAACAGTCATATTGATTTACTTCCAAACGGCTAGCAACTGGAATGGATGAAACAGCGAAAAATATGGGCCCAGAAATTTCTTTCATACGTTGTAGCTCACTTCATGGTGCATTTATAAAACGCGGTCCCAACCATTTCACAACACAGCAATATACAGGGACGGAAAAGCCATCACATAGTACAGAATGCGCATCTACATACTTTGTACGCGATGGGATTTATTATTCGCCGCAACAGATTGAAAAAATACTACAAAGAACAGTACTACGTACAGAAGTAACGACTCAAATCCTTTCTCCAATACTGAAAACATTATTACGTACTAGTCTAATAGTCTTCACAGGTCTCATTTAGAACTATTCACAAGATAATTAAATGTTGCTAACATACCCCTAAATTTCTGTTACATTCGTTAAGTCGGGGTATATATTTTGTAGCCATCTTGCAACATTGCAACAGTATTATAGTTCCATAAACAATGTCTGTAAAAATCTCCACTTCAAGATCGACTCAAAAGACAACGCATATTTTCAACAGCACAATTTGGTCCCATCAAGAAGTAAATTAGTAGCTTCGTCCATATGAAGGGTGGTTATGAATATAGTTTCGTTTACTATATAGCGAAATTTCTTTTCCTATTCCATCTGAAACAGTCTGATCATATGGATAATAATAATATTGCTTTTTGTAGAATACATGGAATTCAAAGAGCTGCTTGACAATGTAGATGCTGTTTTGAACTGCATATGATTGCGTTGGGATACATTGGATGAAAAGGATTACAAAAAACTTTTAATGGACCTAAACTCTGTGGAAAACATTTGAAAAACAGGACAGTCGTATCTTATCAATGATTTCGATACCATATGTTCATTTGTAAATGTGCTGCGGTCAAAGTTTGTAATTGATTCATTTACTGAACAATTACTATGGCGAAGATAACTGTTCTGCATTAATCGGTTCTACAGGGGGAGAGATTCATTGAATTCAATACAAACATATTTGAAAGAAGATTTTTATACCAAATAACATTACTTTATACATTATTTCACTACATTTTACAAGTTTTTTCCTTCCAAATTCTCTTCCACATTTACATTCACTTCGATACATTCTTCATCCTCCAGTAACTTATTTCGTACTTTTCTTCAATACATGGATTTCCAAGCTTATGAATACTTTTCCAATCAACAGAAAGTTCAGATTTATAACAGACATGTATAACTTCGCACTGTTTTCTGATGTACTGGAGGAACCAATTTTATTTTACAGCTATAAAATGTTTCTTCTGATTTTTCGTAGGAACAGTTATTGTCGCTTCAACTTCAAATTGTTTGAAACATTTTTCTTTTTCTCCCCTCACAATCAGGTACCTCCAATTCTTCAGAATCTCACTCTTCTACGTAACATCATCTTTTTCCAAGTAACTGTTCCCTTGATACTTTGACATATTTCGAAAACACTTTGAGTGAATACTTTTTGAAGACCCAACCACGATATTGTTTCATAATGAGCAGTTGATCAAAAGAATTAACCCATGCATCTACTCGAGGAATACAAATTATAGTCCCTTCTGCAGTATCCCCTTCTTCTTTGTCCGGTATATATTCAATTGAATAATGTAATTCTGCAGGTCCAATTTCGTTAGTAAAAATATTCATCTTTTCTTCGTCGTCCTTATGAACTTCAAGGCGATGTTCTACTTGAATATTTCTGTTTCTTGATTGAATATCTGAAATTTTTGCCACTGTGCGACAACGACATGTCTAGCACACTTTTTCCGTTAGCTTTCATTAGTTTCCTTTTCGCAACAGCTATTTCTGTTTCCGTTCGTTCCGTTGTTCCGAAATCTTTAAAATTTTATCTGGAAAATTGAGAACCGTTTCCAGTACTTCAAAATATATATTCTGTGCAGCTCTTTTCCTTCTCTTACCGAAATCAGATAACAACCGTCTCATAAGGCCCTTTAATTTACTGACTTTGCAAAGCTCGTCTACAACTTCATTTCTCATTGCTTCTCACAGATATGTATTCAGGGTTCCTCCAGATGTCAGTTCCGCTCTGTGTAAACAACATATATTATCTTTCTGGAAGTTCATGGAGGGGACATATATGTTGTTTCCGTGCAATGGAGAGTGGAAGGCTTTGGTACCATTAATCAACAATCCAACCATTTAATTTCATTCTCTATTACGATATAAGCTCTTTTTGCCCACTTTCGGACATTCCTATCTTGATATGGGTCCAGTTCACACATTTCCTTCAATCCCCACTTCTGCATACTCTGATCAATCGCTAGTGCAATTACGTAGTACTTAGTATGTACTTGATTTATCATCCTATCAACGTACTTTTCACGACTCTTGCTGATTTATCAGACATCTTCATGAGTTTCCTGATTTACAATTCCTACACTCTACACCATTCCTTCAATTTAAATATTTTCCCGATCCAGTTTCATAATTTCCGATTGCGTAGCCTTTATGGAAACTTCTTTATTCAATACTTCTGGTTCTTTTTCATTCGCCCCTACCTTGTACTAATTGTTCAGCGCAGAAAGTATTGATTTATCGGCTTTCAATTGGCGAACCTCTTCTTCCAGATTTTGCAATTCTTCCATGTTTACTTCTACTACTTTAACGAATCCTACTTTTGTTGATGGGAATATCCACATCCATATTATTTCCACGATTATGTGGAGTATTTACAATCACATCACTGTCTGTTCAATAATCCAAATCGTCTATTGCTATTACGATCAGTAACCTCTTCACTGGTAGATGAAGATTAATTCAGACGGATGCTCGTCATTTCATCAGTACCATCTCTTCTGTTACCTTGACTACCACTTATCTTATTCCTCGTGGTTTCTCTGCTTCTCCCACGCTTTTCGGGAGATATCATTGAACTTGGTCTAACACGATCATCTTCAAAATCATCATATATACGAATACAGCCAATGCTTGTCGTTTTCAATGGAGATTATGAATGTTCCAGTGGTAACCGCGTAACATTTTGCGCAGATTATGTTGCTCCACTACGATTCGTCATGGCTTATTCCCTGACAAGCACTGATTACTAAATCTAGCAGATTTCGTTTCCTCGCTTTGCTATAACTTTTGAGATATTACGGTTAAACAAGTTTTCCCATACGTGCAATCAAAATTTTATGACTACGGAAAAAATAATGTACTGTAACATTACTTTTCCTCCATTGAAAGATTCATGTTTCGTAAAGAATTAGATTTATAATTTTTTACGAAGCATCATACTTCATATGGATTTCAACTTCATAAATTGTGTACCTTTTATTTGGTATAGTTCCAAATACAGCCTGTTCATCACACACTCTATAAGCAGCGCTTTTCAACTATACAGTCTTCCTAAATATCGTACTCCATTATATTCAACTATTTCCCATGGTAATACTGTTCTAATGTCATGATTCACATGACCTAAATACGGTATTAGTGTAACGGCTTATGCTTACACTTGATCAGTAACTCTTTCCGACACACTTTTATACGTTCCACTACAACTGAGAACTTTTCCTTTCTTAAACATTAGTAAATTCACAACAATTCATTTTATATAACCTCTAACAATTTTATATAACTAATTTGAAACGAGAAGCCTAATAATAACATTGAATGTTAGTAAGAGGATTCTGGTTTCTTATCACAACGCTGTCAAGTCTATTTTAAGTAGTATTCTGTAATAGTTTCCGTTTCCCACACTCATATTGGATACAATTAAATTGTTTAAACATATTCATTTATTTTTCTCTCAAAACACTTACAATTGAAAACAAGATTAGTGGAAGAACAAAATATCACTACATATTTCTTCAAATTATCACATCACTAGTTGTGGACATCTCACTCAACACTTCATTTCCCTTCCCGACATTTCATCACAATTTCATCCGTTATATGCTTACAGACTTCCATTCATGCAACGTCCTTCGAAAATAACCTTTCATCAAAGTCAACGTCTTGGATGATATTTATCACTTCTTCAATTTTTTTCTCCGTACTCTACATTCTAACAACAAGAAAGATACAGCTAGAGATTTGCTCTATTCAACAACTTTCCTCTTGTCCGTTTCATGTCTAAGTAAGTTTTATGGCGTTGTACAGGTAGTACAATTTTCACTAGTAGTCACCAACGGTTGCTGCCCATATAATCTGTCATCAGACGCATCCATAATAAAACATGATGGTTATGTTGAGTTTTCTAGTGCACAGGTCCGAATATGTCGGAACAGGAGTTAATTCAATATATGAAACTGTTAGGCGTATGATGGAATTGATTACCTGATACAACTATTTTTATTCTGAAATAGAATTCGTGCATAAGTTATATTTTTCAGAGACAGTACCATACTTCATGACGATTCCATATTTTACACCATTTCAATTCTTCACTACCTTAATTCATAGTAATGCTATCGCCAGTAAAAGTGGGGTTTTCCATAGTTGTGACAATGTCTCTGATTTGCTACATGTGACTCCCCCATACAGTTATTTCTTTTCTTTAATTTGTTTTCGAATAGTAGCTTTTCAAATACTTTCTGTAATGTGTTTTCGAAATTACTTTTACAGAATAATATTGGAAATTTTATCGTCATTAATACATTTTAAATTGTCAGAAGAATACAGGCCTGTACATTTTATTAAGACGTTCATTTCCTTTTTTCTGTTATTTGATCTAACATTGATGAGGAAGTTTTGTGACAATTTAACACAGTTGAATGATATAGTTCTCAAACCCATTAAAATGTCGTCTCTGTTCCCGGAAGTGAACATCCCACTTCAAATATCACAGTGCCGTGTGAAACATGCACTGCACTGCAATATTTTGATCGAAATGAATTACCGCAGTCACTGTAAGGCAGTGCGACACTGCAAATTTTGTATATTCTACTCTTTACATTCATTTTAGGAAACATTTCGAAACATTATGCAGTTCTGGCATCCATCTATCGCAGTATCGATGAACGTATACAATTTTTACATTTTATTTCAGAAATTAATCACAGTACAATGGATATTGTATTGTGTTCATATAAATATGGCTATATTTTGAGCAGTTACAAATTTAAGTGTGAGTCATTGAAAATAAGGGGGATACTTAAACCCGTTTATTTCACCTAAATCAAGAGAAATGTTGGCTTGAATAAAGTGGAGGTAATAACGTCCATCAGATGGTAGTACTACCCACTTTTAGGTAGACAAGGAAGTGATATAGAGTTGCATCTGATTTTTAATTCTAAATCGTTCTTTTTTGTAGAAACTGTGGTACTTCCACAGTCTCATCATAATGATGTGGCGGAAAGAAAGGATTGGTGCTGTAAGTACTACTAAAATAAAAATTTCCAAGATACTACTAGTAGTAGTCTCTGGGAAAATGTTGTTCCTCCAACCAGTTCACTCATTTCAATGAACGTGTGAACATGTGATCAATGAACTATGTTAAATTATTAACATTGAACGTTACTACACATACTCATCGATTTTTGTCAGTATAATAAAGCTTTTACACAACATGACGATTTCAACATTATTTTGTTTATATGAACGTCATATTATCTTAATTGAATTTCACGCTAGTAAGATGAAATTCAAGTAAGATAGTATAATGTTCTTCACAATCAAGTCATTTACACTAACAATGCGTACATTCACCATTGAATTATCTCATATTACATTTCTTTAACCACCCTCACTAAATATTCCAAAAAGATAAGAACAAACTATATTCACTGTAATTAATTATGTAATGTTTAAAATTATAATTTTACCAGAAATTAAAAAGATGATTTTCGGCATTTTTAATTCCAGATGGAATTATGGAATACAGTGGAAAGAATTTATTTCCGTTACACCATCAGAAGGTGACAGTAATTTCGAAACATCGTGAAGTACATCAAAATTATACAATATAGAGCTTAAATGTTTCAATATTTCAACATTCATTACTGATAACATTTTAACATGAATTCATGGCTAAATTGGCACTTTAGTCATTACTTAATGTTAAATTCATGTTAATATAACAATCGTCACGTGATTCAAAATTATTTCGTGATTAAGTTTATCAAATGCAACCAGTTCTGATCACGTTAGACAAAACTGAATTTTATAATGTTCATAACTCATTTTCCCTATCATCTCTGTCATCTATGCCATTTGTTCAATTTATTTACCGTCTCCGAACATACAGTTAATTGTAATATACTACATGTATACGCCAGCTCCACATAGTATATGAATCTGGCATATGTAGGCAGTAAAAATAACATATACATTATCTCTATTCCGAATCTGAGTATGGAGATTAATCTGTGGACTGACTAGGTCCAGAGTGGTCTCCTCCATAGGGTACTGAATTTTCACCCCCTATAGGAATGAGGAAGTTTGTTTCTATTGCCTAGACATTATGAGCCCCGTAATTTCGGTTCACCATTGCACGCTAATCTTTCATAAAACGGACATTACCAGCTCTTCTATTAATGACACTTCTCTCGCACTTGTTGACTCATATCCATCACAGTAACGATGATTTTTTATGTACTTGATTTTACATCATAGATCGGGATAAATTCAGCCTGTATGTTTCGTACAATTTTTGTCGAAGAACTTGTGTTTTCATTCCGGGCCCATTTTTTAAACAGTTTTCTAGAACTCCCATATAGCCTTCCCTATACATCCGCATTGTACTGCTTATGTCGTACATGTCTTTGTAAAATATTGTACCATAGTAACAACCAATAATTTGACCGCTGTCTACCGGACCGTTCATGAACATACCAAGTGCAGCATCAGGATGCTTGATTTTTACCGGCATCAAGGAACCACCTAATCTCAAACATTCATCTATTTCAATATTTTGAATGTCCACATCTTTCATCCTCTTTCTCCATGTACGTGACCAGTTGAATATTGAGATGTTCGTTAGTTGAGAAACAGTTTTGTCCTTGTAACCATTCGACAAAATTCGATGTACCACAGGTGGAAATTTCTGGATGCTAAGTAAATCAAGAGGAACTTTCCATGTGTCCAATTTTTTGACGTTGATTGAATCAACTTTCTTCATTAGGGTCTTCTCCGCATCTATAGCTCTCGAAGTATCAGATATATCATAATTAGGGTGTGTAAATTTCCTTGTATATGCTTGAGAAGTTGTAGAATCACTGTATGAAGACACTAAGGATCAAAGTCCGTACCAATACATTTACTGTGTTGCGATAAAGTCATACATTCCCTTGCTTTGCTGTTGCGAAAGTACCAGCGTATATATCGGCCACAACACATCCTTCCGGGAAGAACTTCTCTATGATGTCCTTTAACCAATCAGTTGACTTCTGTCGACAAAAATCAGCGGATTGGTTAATGGACATCATAGCCGGGATCCCGGACGAAGCATTTTAAGTTGTCCAGAAACAGGTCCTATACTAAACTGTGGATTGAATAACATCTCCGACTGAGGAAGGCGTGGTGTTTCTGCGGAAACATTTCCAGTACCTGGATATATATAATTCACATGAGTAACCCGCCTATAATTAACTAATTATTTAGCACTGTTACTTTGCAAACCATTTATCCAGAAATGCGCTGCAATTTCATTAACTGGAAGATGACTGAGGGCGTTGATGAGATTGGTTTGTGTTATGAATCCTAAAAGATCTTGTTATAGTTGCGTGTGTTTCTTTCTATTGTTAACACATTTTGAAGCATCTTAACATCTTCTTCATCTTTCCCAAGATTGTTAGCCGATATCATTATTTTCTGCTGACTCATAATACCAACCGAATCTCTAAACTGCATTTATGAACAAAATTCATGACCTTGTCTTCCAAATAGGAGTCATTTACAGTCCGTTTCAACTAGACGAGACATATAATCCTCTGTCCACTTGTCGTGACTTTCGTTCTGGTAATTTTGATCACTTCTAATATTGTAGGGTGGCTCGATGAGGAGGACGTCAATTTTGTTGTTCAAGGTTTCACCAGTGAAATGTTTGGCTGTCCTACTGAAAGTTTTGAGACTGACGTCGAGGCCCTTGAATTCGTTCATCATTTCCAGTTTCAAAACTTCAATGGTATCTTCATCTGAAGTTCCTAAATTTGTTGATGTTGTTGCAACTGTTGTTTGTAGGACATCCTCTCTCTTGCGCAGTAAACCCATATAGTTGTTGTTGTGATTTGGAACACTTGTCTGTCGAGTTTGCGTACCAAAACTCTGATGTGGTATCGGGTATGATCCATACCGTTTCTTCCTCTTTATTACACGACCAATCTTTGTAGAAATTGCTGATAGTCCCCCGGTGGAGGAGCTTCAGGGTGAGGCATCTCTTGAGTTCGGCGGCTTGTATGTTGAGGCAACGTCTCTCATTAGATAAATAACCGTTGTAGTCGTTGTAGGGATGATTGGCTTCGTGATTCCCAGATTTGTTTCTTTAGCATCTGTCAGTGCAGAAAAAACATATGGCAGACATCTTGATCGAAGTTGTAAGTTGTTCATCAAGAGAAAGTTCATTAGATATTTCGCTTTCTTGATTGTGGAGTAAAACACTCTTCATTTTATAATTTCCTGTAGTGTACTTAGAATCAGTGCGTCCTCCAAACGATATGCACCATTTCCTGCATCCGAAAGACCAATTGAAATTGGATTAACATTGTCCAGGTCCGTTGTACGTTGATCAGATTCTTTGAAATTTGTTCCTTGTGAAATTGGTACACAACCATCTGATCTTTTTTGATGACCCTGAAAGTGGAAAATTGTTTGTCATAGAATACGTATGGCGCGAACCTGTCAGATATAGGTTCATGAACCATTCAGTTGCGAAGTCAAACCTCGCATTATGCATACACTGACACGCCACACCAATATAGGTACCTTGAACGAAAACAGGGTTCTATTGGCACTTCTTCTCAAGAATCGCTAAGCTGAGAATTGTCATTTCGTTTTAGTATAGTAGACACTCGTGAACAGTTGGTAAAGAAATGTCGTATGGATCCATTTTTCTTGATAACTTGTTTGTATTACTACCAAATATTTGGTGTATGTGAGATGAACCAATGGAGAAGTTTGTGAACACAAGCTGTTTCATGATCGACTATTCGAACATCACTGTCGCCCGACCATCTTTAATACCATAAATATGAACAGAAAACGCAAAATTGATTATTTGTCGAATTCGAACTGTCTTGGAAACTGAATCCAATACAAGTTGGTTTGTCATGAAATCTACATCTGTGGAGTGGTTCTTGTTCGACTCTCTTGGACACCTTACCTTGTTCACCAAGCTTTTTATGTGCCCCACAGTATTTTTTATAGCTTCATGTTGTTTACTTGTTTCATAGAACTGAGCCACGACCCACTGCAGATATGAACCCAGCTCATACTCGGAATCGCTGTAACTACATAGATACTCCTCAATTGAAAAGCATTGTAAGCTATTGAAAATGAGATACCTTGTGAATCGTCTTTCTCTTCTTCCCTTCTTATTGCGTTCCACATCTGGTACTTGTTCTGTAGATCGAGATGAACTTGCCATGTTGAATAACTTAGTACGTGAAGTTGTTGAAATGATAGTTGAGATTGATTCCATGGATGAATTGTTGTATTGATCGTATTAGTAGGTAGTTTTGGACGTTTTCGAAAGATGAAAATATTGGAAATTGTTTCGTGGCAGTTGCTCTCGTCTCTCAATGATGTTATTCTGAGTTGAATCTCTGAATGGGCGCGAGAAATATGTGGTCTCGTTCAAATGAGCGAAACGTCTGAAATTTCATACAGAAGCGGGAATGTATCCTCTGAATTATAAAAATAAAGATTAGGTAACGAGTAAGAGATATAAGGAAAATTTACTGTATGACTAAAATCCATCTGGAATTGAAAAATATGTCAAAAATTAAAAAGGTAAATTTCCGCATTTTTTCAATTCCAGATCGATTTTTGTCATACTGCGAACTTTACATAAAAATTGAAATTGATTTATATCCGATGCACCTTCAGGAATGTCACACTACTTCAGTACATACATATACAGATATATATATACTATCCTAAAAGAGCGTGAACCAATTCATGCACGTTAATATATCTATATAGGCGTATAGGGTTCTATGTTGTATATATATATATATATATATATATATATATATATATATACATACATACATACATATGTATGGATGTATAGATGTACATAAATGATGTATATATATATATATATATATGTATATATATATATTATACATGTATCTATTTAAATGTATATATAACTTCGTAATTAAACATGAAGCTATATACTACAAGTATACATACGTACATATATACTTATTATATCTATATATAGGTGAATGCAATGAAACAATTACATACACTATATATAACGTTGTACATAGTATGTTGTTTAGAAAATATTAGTATACGTAAAGAAAAGATAAATTGAATATAAAATGCGAAGAGAAATGCATATTTATAGTCTAAAAAATTCCAACTGGAATTGAAAAAAGTGACAAAAATTAAAAAAGTTTATTTTTCGTTTTTTTTTAATTCCACATGGAAGTTCTAAATACACTAAAATTGATTTATTTCAAATAGTGGGACATTTCGTAACGTGTGACATTCCTGTCCGTTACACGATCAGGATTTTCACACTATTTCAGTTACATTACGTATCATCGCACGTGAACACAAAATAGGGCATAAATTTTAAAAATATCAATCAATTCATTCCTAAAATCATATATTTATCACAATTATCATGTATTTAGAAGATGGATCATTACATCGTTGCCTCCATGGTCACTATCTCGTAAATGGGGCGGAGCAAGACTTGGTCATTATTCGAAATATATCCCTGATTCATAGTAAAGAGCAGGGGAAAATACATCAAGACTGGAACTACGATTATGTATCAAGGGAAAATTCAACGGACGGGGAGGAAGTACCTCTGACTACGTTAGCAGAACTCAATTTTGTAAGCTTCTATCCTAAGAATAGTCCCACTTTATTAAACAATGATTAGCAGGCACTGCCAGCAACATTCATATCAACCCGCTCGAAATCTCAAAGCCAAGCTGGTTCATCTTCAAAGAATAGTACTGGTAGTCGCACTATTCGAAACAATGTGTCACTTCGTAACAATCGAAAACCCGATCCATCTCTACTTTCAAATGCTGAAAATGATTATGTAGGGAAGAAGATGAGTTCCCATACGTTTAGCCTCACCAACTACAGATATCAGGAGAATTTTGTGAACATCAACAAAATTCACAGCGTTCAAAAAACTTTCCGAAATATTGACGAGGAACGCATGGCTGAGTTGATAGAAGAGTCTGAAAATGGTTTTAATTACGTCAATGGTATGTTGAGTGTGATCTTTTATTCCAATACTGATCTGGTCACATGTCTCCAAGACATTTGGACTGTTGACAATAGAAGTAGATGTTATTAGCTAAAGAAGATCAGAACTGTTCTAATCTCCAATGGTCTTCAACGTCTAGTCTGTATTACAGAACTGTCAAAGAAGGTGGACGATTCCAAATTATCATATACTCGGCAACCACTTCGATTGATGTTAATAAACCGTTCTGGATATGACACGAACTATCTGTCTTCATCGGAAATTTTCAAGTTAAGTAGTTTCATCAACATCTCAAGTGGAAAGAACATAAAATAAGTCTTCTGCCTGGACATCATGAGCTGTTTGATAGGTATGTTGCAACATTTAAAGGCTAATATGGTGTGGGTTACCTAGAAGCCCGAAATATAGACATTGCTGAAGATATGTTAGCATCCAACTTTCTGGATGGAAAACAACTCAACACTCTCTGGCGTTATGTGCTTGTCTGGAAACTGTTCTATGAACACCGGGTTTTGTACAATTTGGAGAAGGAAATGATGATAAAGTTTCTCACCACAGACACATTCATCATTGATGTTGGCAATGGTCTGGGAGGCGCAACCTTTTTGACTCTTCAACCCTTTTTAAAAATATCATTGAGCATGCGGTGTTTATTTTAAATGCTTTTGGGGACGTCAGTGCCTTCGAAAATGAATGCTGCCCCATTCACAGTAGTTTCGGAATGGATGCAAACATTCACTATTCCATTGGAATTCATATGTATTGAACAGGGAACTAGGGCCTGAACCTGCGTTGTACGGAATAAAAGGCAGTTCAACTAGAAAATAAACTACTGAATTCCCAGTGTCGTGAATATAGCATGGGCCATAATCTTTTGATTGTTTATGATTCTGTAGGTTCCGTGGTTGGAATACTGCAGTACGTGAAATCTACTGTATGTTTTTACTCTTCACGGTTCCTTTCGTTGCAGTACTGTGTAGTTTAACTTGAAAAATATCTTCAAAAAATGAACGAACGTGCAGTGCACCATCATATAAATCATACGTAAACTGAATAATTGTGCAGTACACTATTACACAGTTTATTCCAAATATGTAGTAACCTGTATGTGTACTACACAATGGGCCTACATTTTATATAGAACAGTGAATGATTTGTCAATCACGAATCTTCGGATACAGTAGTTACGTGAATGATTCAATTGACTTGGACATTCATACACTGTATTTTTATGAATTTGATTTGAAACTTTATCGGCAAAAAGTGCAGAACGTTCTATGCAAACTTGCTCAAAACCTGCAAATTATATAGAGACGGGTAGTTCAACTTCATAGGAATCTGCGCAAATCGAAGATTTTGTGGATGTAATCAAGTTTTAAAACCGGGAACAGATGTAATATGGAAAATTTCTAGTACAGTGTATATGCTATGAAAAGGTGAACTTTTTATTGAATTATGTATTGATATGCATAAATATAATGATATAGAAATAGGCATATAATGATATACCATATCATTATATGGAAATATATATATAAACGCACAAATATATGTTAAAATGTGTAGAGAATAGTTTAGTAAGGTAAAAAATTAAAGAAGCTGTTATTTCTATCAATCAAAAGGGAAAAGAAAACGGTTCTCTGCGTCAGAGTAAAAGTAATGAGGTAATTAATAAGACCGAAATTGAAAATGTTGCATACCGCATATGTCATATCAGTGATATGACATTATGAACATTATGAATCTGTTCCTGAAAACCATTGAAAAGTATGAAAATTTGTCATGATATAATTAAAATCTATAATCCTTCAGGATTAGGAACGAAAGTGAACACGATATACATATGTATGATGGTATTTACAGATGAAGTATCTATTGGCATGAAATGAATAAATCTTAATATCAATAAGATGGTTGCAATTGTTGCTATAGCAAATTAAAATTATTTCAACCAAATGAGCTTTCCCTTCACGTACGATAAATTACTTCATGCGTAATGATGTTGCAAGACGTAATATTCGAGAGAAATGTGAGAAAAAGAAATTTAGTAGTAGTCGTAGTACTACTAGTAGTACTACTGATCATCTTTATCAGTAGTAGTAGTAGTCGTAGTACATATTATATGTGGTGGTGGTGGTGGTAGTAGTA
>JAULBU010015800.1:0-21168 GCA_032358235.1 Odonthalia washingtoniensis | reverse complement strand
AGGAGTTAACATTCATCAAAATCTGGTGAAAGTAACTATGACATGCAGAAGGAAAACATGTAAGGCAATACTGCAATTTAATCGCCAGCCGAGTTCAGGAGAGTGGAGGTTGAACAAATTTGAAAAGCATAGAGATGACTGTTTCGGTGAGGTGGAAAGTAGGGGGGGAATGAACAAAAACGGTACGGCGACATCGAAACGAAAGAGATGCGTCGCAGCATACAGTACTAAACAGGTTTCGAGATTGTTGAGGACTGAAATTTCTAAACACCCAAATTTCAGTACAGTGAACATTGCATCAATCATAAAAGCGAAAGGAATTTATGTGAGACATCCGGACGCGAGGCACTTCAGAGTGGTGAAACAAGCATTAACTGACAACATGAACAGTTCTAGAGCGGTAGAAATGGCGGGGCTTGACGGTTATGCAAGTCTTCTACGAGAGTTGGGTCATTTTGTAGAAGTGCAGAGCATTTCTGGTATGGAGATGAAAGATGTGAGATTGAAGTCGGCGGAGTTTATCTTCAAACAATGTAAGAAAAATGGATTCGTCGAAAAAAATGCAGTTTTCGACAGAGCAGTAGTGGATTTATCTGATATTGATGATACCAAAAGCTATTACAGCGGTTTGCTCTTCGTTCCAAATGTAAGTGCTCATTTCCTTTCAACTGGTCGAAAAACAACAACAGCAGATGCTGGTCACTGCCAGGGCGTAGGGCCGCAGTCCTATGGGACTATTTTCCAGGCCGCTATATATGACGCAAACAACCATCTTGTACCTCTACTTTTCTACCATTCCGTCAGTACAGAAAGCGAGCAAACATGGACGACTGTATTTAAATCACTGAAGAATATCGAAGGATTCGATATTGAAGATCGCACAACAATTGTGCATCAAGAAAATTCTATTGATACATCATTTAGAGGGACGATGGAGAAGGCGAAGTTATTTCTGGACGAAACGCACGTTATGAAAAACATGGCCCCACAGCTTGGTGCAGAGAAAAGTCAAGGTATCGGTCTATATCAGAAGGCACTGAACGCCCCTTCTCGTCAAAGAGTTGATCAGGTGAAAGAAGGCTACGGTCCTAAGCAAACTCAATATTTGTCGAAATTCGAAGATGCAGAGCTATACATTGCATATTCAAATCTTCAGGATACAATCCATTCATCGCAGGGTGCAGAAAACCTAATGAAGGCATCGCTTATGAACAATATCCGATCAGTGGAGCCTCAACTGATGCTTCAAAACGTTTTGTTTTCGCAGAGAAGCACATTTCTGAAGCGGAAGGAAATGGCACTTCAATGTACGAAGCCCGTCCCACCACATGTCGAAAGACATTTGGCATATCTCATTCAGAAATCGTGGCCGTATCAACCATCTGTGACGTATATTGATGGAACAAATTACATGGAAGCTACAGTAGTTAGCCAGATAGATGCATCCGTCAGACGCCATGTCGTCTTGAGTTCTGAACCCCACACGCCCCCTTCCTGTTGTGCATATTCTACAAATGGGGGCGGGTTTCCTTGCTTTCATGGAGTGGCTGTACTTTGTCATAAGCATGGTTCTCTCAACCTATTCCGGTTTTTGGCGGAAAGACATCTCACAGAAGCCTGGAAGAATCAGTACCGTGATATAGAATTTCCTGTCCCTTCCCAATCAGCAGTGGATGATGTGCTGACTCAGGCCACTCGTATGGTTTCCAGAGGGGAAAACTTGCACATCCCGGTCGCAATTGTGCCACCGAGGGGTCGACCAGTCAAAGGTACTGGCCGACGTAGAAAGTCATGGCATGAAAGAGGGTCTAATCAGAAACGACGCCGTACATATACCTGCTCTCTATGCAATGTGGAAGGACATACCGCCAATACCTGTTCTCTCCGTCAAGGAAATGCTTCTGGTGATGATAATTAATTCCCCGTCTACTTTGGTCAAATATTATTTTTAATTTTTTAATGGTAAGAAGTTGACCATAGCCTAGTATTTTGTAATAAAAGGGAAATAGAATGAATGGTGTTTTACATATTATAAAGTTTCGATCTAGCTCTGAGGCGTTCCACCATTTGTTTACGATATTCATCATATTCACCTTTGAATTCTTTGACGGTACCATTTTCACATACACAGATGCTTTCACAAACACTTGACACCAATCTAGCATCATGAGTAACGACCAACAAACCACCTTGAAAAGAGTTTAAAGCCATGATTAAAGAATCTAAAGTTTCAATATCTAAATGATTAGTAGGTTCATCTAAAATTAAAATATGTGGTTTTTGGTAAGTGATAACAGCTAAAGCAACTCTTGATTTTTGACCACCTGATAACGTATTGATTGGTCTTAATGCTTGATCTGCTTTAACACCCATTTTAGCCAAATGTGATCTTAAGTCTTCAATCAATGCATCTGGAAATAGTACTTTCATATGCTCTAATGGTGTTCTCCATAATACTAAAGTTTCCATATGATGTTGTGAAAAATATCCCATTCTTAGTTTTCCACTTCTCTTCACTTCACCTGCTGCAGGTACATTTTCGCCCAACAATAATTTTAATAACGTACTTTTACCTGCACCATTAGGTCCCAATAAACAAGTTCTTGATTCCATGTTTACACTAAAATCCAAATTCTTAAATATTGGCTCATTACTACCATATCCAAATGTTATATCACACAGTTGTACAGCTGCATGTGATCCTGTTAATG
Source organism: Odonthalia washingtoniensis (assembly GCA_032358235.1). NCBI lineage: Eukaryota > Rhodophyta > Florideophyceae > Ceramiales > Rhodomelaceae > Odonthalia > Odonthalia washingtoniensis. Next base: position 18,457 of record JAULBU010015800.1, on the reverse strand, counting down.
CACCGGGCTGTGGAAATTCGAAATCAAATTCTTCTTCTTCACTAGGTATTGATATGCGCTCTTCATCCATTCTTTGTAACATTTTCAATCGACTTTGTGCCATAGCTGCACGTTTTGCATTATATCTAAACTTATCAACGAATTTTTGCATGTGTGCCCTTCTCATTTCTTGACTCTCAACACTTCTTTCCAATTCCTTCATACGTTCACGTCTTGTTTTTTCAAAATCATCATAATTACCACTATATAAATGTAATTTCTTATCTTTTACATGGATAACATCTGTGCAAATTTCATTTAAGAAAGCTCTGTCATGAGAAACGCAGGCGATTGTATGTTTCCATCTTGCCAAATAATCTCCCAGCCATATGACTGTCATCGCATCTAAATGATTAGATGGTTCATCTAATAATAATAATTTAGGTTCTACGAATAGTGCACAAGCTAATGAAATTCTCATACGCCAACCACCTGAAAATTCATTAACAGTTTTCTTTGACATGGATTCCTCGTTGAATCCTAAACCATCTAATATAGAAGCGGCTCTAGCTTTAGCTTTATCAGCACCTAAATTATCCATTTCAACATAAATCTCAGCTAATCTATCTGCAATTTTAGAATCAGGTTCTTTACCAGTTGTTTCAAATTCAGAAAGCTTTTCTTGTAATTCTTGTTCTTCCTCAACTAAAATTTGCCTTTTAGTATCGCTTTCAATAACAACTTGTAATGGAGTTTTATCACTACCTTCAATTTCCTGTTCTACATAAACAATATCCATATCCTCTGGTAAAGGTAATTCTCTTCTTGCTAAAGCTCTCATCAAAGTAGTTTTACCACAACCATTCCGGCCTATAACACCAACACGTTTCCCATATGGTATATTTAATGAAGCACCTTCTAATAATGTCATACCACCAAATGCTAAATCTAATCCATCTATATGTATATCAGTTGATCCTACTATATATCTAGCTTTTACACTTCCTACTGTAGCTTCAGATACATATGTTTTAACTTGTGCTCCTACACGTCTGGCGCGACGTGCTTTTGCAACTTCTTTTGCTTTTTCTGCTTCTGTTGATCGATCAACTGTTGTATTTTCATTACCTGCTATTTTCTTAGGTTTTCGCTTAGATGATGATGATGATGTGTCAACTCCTACTCCAGCTCCAAGACGTGTTTTTTTAGACAGCCGTGTTAATTTATCACGATCCGTGTCAGATGTAGTTGGCATTCCATGTAATTGGCGACGTAATGATAATGCAGCCTCTTCAGAAGTTTTGGTATTTAACGTTGGTATTAAATGGGGAAGGAATGGAGATAGAATGGATACTGTTTCTTCTTCAGCAGCTTCAGAATCAGCGAGCGCATTTGTCAAATAGAATATTACGCAGTCGTCGACATCAGTCAGTGGGTGATGCAAGCCAATAAACGATTGTAAGGCGTTTCTCGCATCGTCCTCAGTAACTGATTTCCCGACCATCTTTTTCTTCTTTTCTTTTCTTAGTGGATGACAATATGGCGTTCGCAGTGAAGACGTCCAGTCGAGAACGATGGGTAACGGAGCGGGCGAGGGGTTTGGTTTTGGGCTCAAAAGTAATAACTAGCAAACACGTGTCATAAAATAAATTAGTGTTACCTCCTGTTTCACCAAGCAGAAAAGGATTCTTGTGTTTCAAGTTTAGTATTATTCAAACGTTCTAACACTCTGATCAAGGAATGAATGCCCAGTTTAGAGTGACCAATGGCGGTGAGCGAAACATAAAGTTGATGAGCAAGAGCCAAGCCAGGCAATGCTAAATTCATCTGCTTACAAGTATCAAGGGCGATCCCCAAATCTTTGACAAAATGTTCAACATAAAACCCAGGGCCTAAATCCCCTGTGAGGATTCTAGGAGCTAATTTAGTAACTGAGAATGATCCTGCAGCACCTCCGGCGATAGCACTTAAATATTTTTCTACATTTAATCCAGCACTTTGCGCATATAATAACCCTTCACACACACCTAACATATTGGTAGCTATAGTAATTTGATTGCCCATTTTACAATGTTGTCCTGCACCCGCATTTCCTAAGTATGTTATAACTTTAGAAAAACTTTCTAATATCGGATATACATGGTTTACAATATCTTCATTACCACCTATCATTACACTTAATGCTCCATTCTTAGCACCTATATCACCACCTGATACAGGCGCATCTAAAATATGTTTACCTTGCTTAGATGCCAAATCACTTAGTTGTGCAGCTAATTTAGGTGATGATGTTGTCATATCAATTATAATACCGCCTTTTTTTAAATTTGTTAGAAGTCCAGCAGGTGATGCAATTACAGATTCTACATCACTTGGATACCCAACCATAGTGAAAATTACATCACTGTTTTCTGCAACTTCTTTTAATGATTTCGCATGTTTTGCACCAAGATCTACCACTGGTTGTGCCTTGCTTTCAGTTCGATTGTATACTGTTAATGGAGTGTAACCGTTTTGAATAACATGTCGCGCCATGTGAAGTCCCATCACCCCCGTACCTACCCATCCAATACGCGTCTCACCAGCTTTCACTGACATTTTTTGTTCTGTTTGATTTTCGTGGCGTTGGGATGTACTCGGATTTGTCGATTCGGTGTTTGAAACTCATCAAGTTTGATAGAAACTTGGAGAAAGAAAAGGCAAAAGTGGATATGGATTTCAGTTTCGGACAAAAAGTTTGATCCTTTCTTTCTAGATCTCTTCTTTCTAATGAACTACAGAAATTACAGTCACCATGGACTGTAATGCCAATTTCCTCTCCTCCCCCAATTGTCTGGTTTTGTCCATTGATGAAGCGTAGTTATCGATACTGTTCTATCGACTTCCTCATCATACTACAAGTTGGTCAAACTTTATCAAGATTGCCCATCAAGGAGGTAGACATGCAAAGTGCAAACGCAGGTCGGCACTTCCATACAAAATAATCGTTGATGTTCGTAATGAAAACGTTTAGCTTAGCCGTTGTCTTGCCCGGTAGAAGGGCTGAAGATTATGTATGAGAGTAGGAAATGCAATGGGATCGAACTCGCGACCGCCATAGTAGTGAATGTGGGCCCATAACTTGTCCATTTCAAAACGAGTCATAATATATTTTGCCAAGGTCCAATGGAGATGTTTTTAAAAACGGATCTCGGCAAATTTGCGCATTTCAAAAATTTCAGAAAAACCAAAACCAAAATAATGAACCTCCCTAGTTTCATCATTGTCCATATTCCACTAAGATGCAATAAACTGCCAACAACGAACAAACGTCATCGCGTTTCAACAACACATCAGAAAAGACAGACGATAAAAGCATCATCACTGGAAGATTCAAAACGAAGAGCGAAATCAAATTATGATAACATTCCAGATTTGAATCAACAATATATAAGGGAATTAGCATGGATTGAACGTAAATACGGTCGTGATAGATTAGGAAACAAAGAAGTGATTCGTGAAGCTTCAAGATCAATTTTAGAACCATCATCACCTCAACAACTCATTGAAGAAGATGAAGATGGCAATGGCAATGAAGGAACAGAAGGTGATTTGAAACCATATGTGAAGATTAAAAATAGATTACTGATGGATACTTTATTCGTCGGTTCATTAGGAATATGTGTAACTTGGTTTTTAGGGGATGTAAGAGAAGTTACATCGTTCACTACTGGTGTGGGTTTAGCAATCGCTTATGTGGCGTTATTGGCCAGAAGTGTAGATAAAATGGCTGATGCTGCGAAACAGAACGGTGGTACCGCTGTAATTGATCCTTTGCAAGCTGCTCGTGTCGGTTTATTTGCTCTGTCTGTCGTTGGAGCTGCCAAAAACTCCGCCACCTTCTCAGTCGTCTCGGTCATGCTTGGATTTCTGACATACAAACTTGGAACTTTACTTCCCTTGTTGACAGGAGAGGCTTTCGACGATTGACTTTACAGTGTAAATATATTTTTAATTTTTTTTTAAAAAAATAAATTTAAAAGTATGATTGTGATCATTCACTGGGTGAAAAAAATCCGAAACACCGTGCTTCCCGCCATTCCCATTCCCACAATGATAAAAACGGGGAGCTTACCCCAACTCCAAACAGAACCAAATCAATGACTCCAACCATCATCTCAATTGTAGTTAAACCTAAACAACACCAACAGATTCTCAAAAGAAGGTAAAACCAACTGAAGTTTTCAAAAAATGTCTACACCTCGCACAACGGCTTTACCGAGCGAGACACATGGTTCTGGTTTTTTAGGTAGTTCATCACGTCGCCGTAGAAGACGACGTTCAATTCGAAGTGATGATGATGAGGATTCACCACCTTCGGATGACAACATCAAATTGCCACAGACACGACGCTCTTCACAGCGAAAACCACCGACTACAGCAACGACAAGTATGAAATCGAAATCAAAAACTTTGACAATGTCACGATTTGATGATTCGTCTAGTGAAGAAGAGGATGAAGAGGTTGCTATGAATGATATCAGAGATGATTACGATTTCATTCTTTCTGCTATTGGAGGAGAAGCTTCTGAAAACCAAGTCAAACAATTACTTAAAGATATTGGTGCACCTAGGGAATATTGGCAATCTTCTAATCCTGATACTGTTCATGAACCAGAAGGTGAAGGTGAAGTTTATGATGGTGTTGAGACTGTAGATGTAGCTAGAAGTCTTGGATTCGATGATAATTCATTCATACGTGATGATGGTGATAGTCATAATGATAATGAATCATTTATTAATGATCATGATCATGATCATGACCATGTTAACATATCTACTGTTGGTACTGGTACTATTGGTAATAGTCATCGTCCATCTCAAAGAGGTATGTTAACTAATGATGATATGTTTCGACGTGATATCAATACTATATCGAATAATAATAACAACATACCATCAACAATTACACGACGTGGTAGTATGCATGAAAACCATAGAGTAGGTATAACAATACTAAAAAAACCATCAATGAAGATACAACTAAATAATGTAGTACGTCGTGAATTGGTATTTACAGAAAATGCACATTTACTTAATATTGCAATTGGAAATGATGATGATGATGAAGCTTGTCAATCAGCAGTAACATTTGATGATTGGTTATTATCAGCAGAACATCTTGTAGGTTTATCTTCACATATGAAAACATGTACAACAACGGGACAACAATTACAAACTAGAAGAATTTGGTCAGCTTTATTTGAATCAAGAATATTTGATAAACTTGGAGTAACTGGTGGAATGAGTGAATCTCACATGGCTACCGTAACTGGATTATGTCTTAGATTATTAAATACTGGTGGACTTCAACCAGATATGGCAAGTAGATTATTAAAAGAATTATTAAAAGTAAGGGAAAAACAAATGAAAACAGGTGGAAATACAATGGATTCTTTATACGTTGTACTATCAGGTGCTAATTTAAATCAAGCTGTTAACCAAATTGCATTTAGACATAAAGCTATTGTGGCTATATGGGCGGGATTGTTACATACTGCTAGAGAAGGCTATCATAATAACGATGTTAATGCTGATTTGGAATTAGATGGTGATATTGATAGAAATGATGGTATTCGAAAATTATTAAAGGATGAATTAAATGAAACGATTGATGAAATTTTTGAAAGTATGTCATCAATGAACGATAGAAATGTAGGTGCTGGTAATTTGCGAATTGTTGGATTCGGACAAATAGAAAATAAGATTTCATTATTCATAGATACTTTACGAATAATATCTTTCACAAGTGCTGTGAAACTTGATATTTTCGACAATGATATTGACATTGAACATGATGATGATGAAAAAATTAAAGATGATTTAGTTTCACATTTATGGCCGGTTGTGGTTGAATTACTTGAACGATTTGAACGAGATGTGAAATCACTTGGTAAAATGCAAAAAGTTAAAACTTTTCTAACTTCTTTATTGGAAAATGCTGCTTATAAATTATGTACTCAAACTTGGCCTGTTGAAGATGTCATTCTTTCAGCTTGTTCTAAAGCTGTTATTGCGGCTGCTAGGCGTGGTAGTGTATCAACTGGAAGTATTTCATGTTTTTGTGAACATAATCCTATGTTTGCTACTAGACTTAATGATATCGGACAAAAAATTACACAACCATCATCATCATCAACATCAACATCAGAAAACGACATGCTAAAAACACCTTGTGATTATTTGATGTATATAGGTAGACAGTATGTTAAACATGGGGTTGGTGGAAATGAAATGAAAAGAGTAATGAATGTTATTCGTCATGGAGCACTATTAACAAACGTGAATCAAAATACAAAAAGTAGTGAAAGATTAAATACAATGTCATCAGCGTCATCAATATCAAGTCCTGCTGTTAAAGCTATTCGACATCATGTTGGTGTTGTGTTAAGTATTGCGGATGTAATGGCTGATAATGTAGGTGGTGAACAACATGTATTAAAAATGTTAATATCGAAAGGAACTGATCTGAAAAGTGTATTGAAAAGTGTACATATTAATCGAACTACAAATTCATCGAACAATAACCGGAATGGAGAAGAAGACGAAAAATGGGATGTACTTTATAAAGCAATAATAGCAAGATGTGAATCAATCGTAAATAGGAAAAGAATAGAAGACAATGAGCATACTGCAAATATTGGTGTAGATGTATATTTGAAATGGTTGGGTGATGGTGTGGTAGAAGGATTTCATTTAATGAAACGAGTTGCAGAGAGAAGAGCTGCTGTCAAAGGAGAAAGGGAAGCTCTTAGAGTACAAGAAGGAATTTTAAATGCTGCTGTCATGAAAAGAGTTAAAGCTTTTAAAAATATTGTTCATATCGTTTGGAAAAGTGTGGATTGTGGACAAATGGATATTGAAAATATGATTTCTTGTGTCGTAATGGGGTTAGAACCTTGTGTGAAACTATTTGCATTTTGTAAAGAATGTATCGTACAAATGAGAATGAATATTGATCGGTCACGTGTTAATAATAATAGTAATAGTAATAGTAATGGAGGAATGATGGGTAAATCAAGAGACGTTATGTTAGTTGATGTACTACAAGTTTTGCAATTAGTGTTAAGATTATTGGCATACGTAACAACTTCTACAACGACGAGTGATGGTTTTGGTGGTTTTGGTGGTAGATTTATTGATACGGATGATAATAATAACGTTGAATTATCAAAAATTAGAGATTTTGTAAAACGATCAGGGTATTATATTTCATTAATAACTACGGAACATGATGCTGTCATGACTGATATAATGACATTTGATGGATTATTAACAGACAATGAACGTAAGAACATTATCAAACAAAACGCAGCAATGATATCATCATTAATGGTTGACATACGAGTGAAAACGGGTGACTCTGGATGGGGTGGAACTTTTAATAGCATAGGTGGTGCTGACGACAGCTGTGAGTCACTTGTAGGACTTTTGAGAAATTGTAAATTGGATGTGGTGAATGTTGGACGTGGGGCTTTGGTAGGAGCTGGTAGATTTGGAGTTGGTGGCGGAGTTGGATCGTCGAAACAAGGGAGTGATTGTATCAATGAAGGATGTATGATTCGATTTTGGTGGTGGGGTGTTAAATCAGGATGGGTCAAAGAAGTATTTCTAAAATTTCGTGATATACGTGCTGCTATTTTGGGAATGATTTCTTGGATTATTGTCAGCGAGGAACTTGTCATCAGTAAGATGGGAAGTGAGGAAATCATGAAAGAAGAAAATCTTAAAATGATGGTTGCAGAAATTAAACGGACTTTAAAAACATGGGAATGTATGCAATTATTCGTGAATGATTGGCCTTTATCTGAAAGTGATGAATTTGGTGCTGGAGAAAGGCGTGAGGTTAATGTGCTTGGTGTTAGTGGAAGAAGTAAATGTGTGAAGGAATTTGTGAAGAAGGTTGCTGAGGATTATGGAAGACCTTGGACAAGGGCTTTGATAAGTCAATTAAGACCTAAAGTTGTAAGTTTAATGAAATCACGCAAGGAAAATTTAGCGGCGGATGGATTACAAATACATGGTATTCTTCTTGAAGGTGAAGCTGATGCTAGAGGATTCTGTGCTGGAGGTGGTGCAAAATGGATGCAAGAATGGTTTGCTGAAATATGTGAAGGTATTCAACGACGTTCTGCAAACATATCCAATATTAATGATAATAATAATAATCGTCACCAGGGTGATAATGTATGGGATATGGCTTGTGAATTTATACAAAAGAGAGTTATGGGTGCTTTGGGACTTGTTACAAGTGATGGAAGAGAAGGTGAACTAAGAATGTTTGTATTGAGATTATTAAATGTGATGTGTGCTCGTGATGATCTTCGTGGAATATGGTGTGTACGTGATGGAAGTGAACGATTACGTTTCGGTGGTGGTATGAATAATGGAATGAATGATGAAATGGAAAAAAAGGCAAGGCGAAATGTGCAAGCTTGGAAAACGTATGTATTCAGAAGTGTGGTTGAGGAGAATGTTATCAGAGGAAGTACCGGTGGTAAGCCTGTTGCGTTCGGTGTTAGGAGATTGGCGGCGGCTGTGGATAGTGCGATGCAAGTTGATATAAATATGAATGGTAATACAGATAGTAGTGGTAGAGATGATATTTTGTTGACATTGGCTAAGGCTGTGGTTCATAGAATTAGAAATGCTGGGCTTGAAAATACTATCATGAGAGAGGGTGGCGCTACTGTTACCTGGAGAAGATTATGCTCCCGTCTTGGATTAGACGTTTCGTGAAATCTGTATCATTACATTAATCCCTATTTTATGAGAATAAAGTCTGTAGACTGTTATTTTGGCGGGTATTCATTATGACCACCCGCCAAAACGAACACTGTACAACCCCCCAAGATCAAAAATCAAAATTTATTGGACAATAGTCATACTCTATCTAATTTTTTAACTTCACATACTGGCACGCTCATTTTGACATCATGCATGAGATGCTTCTTACCTCATTGTTTGAATCGTTTGCTTTGTTTTGTTTTTATTGCACAGAAATCAATTCTGCAACTTCGGCTTGCAATATTAACCTCACCGACACTAGGGACTAGGGGTGGTCTTAAAAAACTTCAAGCCAAGGGACCGAGCTCCCAACTGGGAAAGTTCAATCTCAATTCGAACTTCCGTCAAGAGTTCAATTCCAAATTTTGTTCCTCTCTCTCTTTACATCATGACGTTATCATGTATGACTTAACGCACACAGTAGTCGTATCTGTAAGAAATGTTTTTGGAGTGTGAACGTGGCGTACAACAACTTTCCTCTCTGAATTAGTGCTTCACAACTTCATCACTCTTTCACCACAATAAATATCTTTCAGCCTTTCAGCCTTATCTCCGAACATCGATCAGTAGCTTGGATATTTAGATATTTATTGTGAAAGAGTGCCACGAACAATAATCTAGAAAGTTATTCTCTATTCCCCGTAAGTCTCCTTATGGAGCGATGTTCTGTTTTTGGACAAGGATGGGGGGACATAGGACGTTTTGATTTTGCTTCATTCTGAAGGGAATAAGAAGCAGGATTTATTCCTACACGAAAGAGGTAGGAGGAAATATCAGCCAGAATACACGACACGCCCCATGCCACGACCTCCGTGCTTTTTTATTGTTTTATTTATTATTTTTTTCCGTGGCCATTTGAAATTAGAGCAGATACTTATGTTCATAATTCGGCAGATGTCACACAGAAAGAAAAATAAAACAATGGGAAGGATATTCTTTACAGTGAGATGAATCATTGATTCGTGTTCATCATTTCTACATCCACGTCTTCATCATCCATAAACGACACATCCTAATTCATAAACTCCTACGTGCCATGTACTACACTAGCAGACGTTAATTATTTAGCGTACGTAACTCCAGAAAATCGTGCGTGGAAGCAAAAACACGAACTTGGTCTGTTCTTGAAAATTGGCAACGACTAACGACTGACTACTTCACAAAATATTAAAACTCACAATACACTGAGATTCACGGAGGGGAGGAAGTCAATAAAATGAAAGGTAGGTAGACGTGTGATAGCGGCTTGTTTGTGTTTTTCTATCCTCGTTACCGCGGACGTGCTAGTGTCTGCTTTTGTTTTTCCTCTTTTTTTTGAGTTTTTCAACGTTCATGGTTTATGTGTGTTCATGCCAACACGCATCATGACAGATCTAAACACAGACATGTAACGCACGTTTTCAATATTTATTATCCAATTTTGGTTCACAAAATCAGCTTGAAGTCGTCATTTCTCACGTCGAGCTACAAAAAACAAAACAACGGAATTTTTTTAACGGCTAGCCAAGAGGAAGAACAGAGTGTTCAACGTCCATGCAACGTCCAACGTTCCATGTTCTATATCCACAAAACCACACTCCCTCACACGTCCGCATCAACTCAAGTGCAAGTAAAAAGTACCCAAAGTAGACGAAATGAGGATGAGCAAAAGCCATTTCTTGTACATTTGTACGAAGTAAAGGCTCTCTTGGATGATCTCAGTTTAGCTCATCTTCCTTTCTCTCCCCTTTAAAGACCTTATTATAATAACAACATTTGGGCGCATTAAATCCAACTCGCCCACACCCCGCCCTTCAATTAGATCAATTCATTTCTTCATCTTTTCCCATTATCTCCCTCTTGTTTGTGTCTTTGTAACTTGTGAGATCTTTTTTAAAAACAAAACAATGCGGCCTTGTTTTCCACAGAATCCCTCCGACCACTACGGTCACCATTCTGACTGCCTTGCATCAGCATCTTCAATTACAGCTATAACAACGATCACTCACGCTACCGCAAAACCTTCTCCATCCTCTTCTGGACAAAATCGCACGCATCCACCATTCCCTGTTATCAAAGGTGCAACTATACCATTACCTATACTACCGCTACTACCACCTCCGCCACCGCCCTCTCCTGTGAAACCGATATTAAAAAGCCCAGAGAAAAAAAAACAAGTAACTACAACGACTATTGTTCATCACCCCCATTCACTTGCCCATTCTGGGGCTATTGCCCCTCGTCATTCGAAGATTGGTAGGAATTTGGTGACACTTGGTCAGCCATCACGTAAACGTATGGCGACAACAATACCTCCGATGAATTTTCAACCGAGATGTAAGATTAATCGTAGTATCGTAGGTCGTGGTTATGATCATGACCATGGTCATGCTGAGGATGTTGTCAATTCTAATAAGAAATCTGTGACTAATCACTCAAGAGCCAATTGTAATTCTACTACCATTATTACTGTTCATAATAAGAACAACTATAAAATAACTACTCCAGCCGTCAACAAGAACACTCATCACAATGAAGGAAGTCAGCATTGTGCAGCGAGTCATAGCAGCCAACGACAATACAAAAAAAATGATAAGGACATATCAATCACTCAAAAACAACATGTACGTGATGCCGAGCGAAGAGATACAGCAACATTACCAACCGGGAAAACAATCATGTCCGCATCATCATCACTATCACCATCGCCATCTGTTACACCACCACCTCCACAATCACAAACACCGCCACCTTTACCATCATCGGAGTTGAATTCTGCTCCACATCCGAAACACGCTTGTCCACTATGTGGGAAGACGTTCAAACGAGCACACAACCTTAAGATACATGGCCGACTACATAACGACGACAGGCCATACGGCTGTCCATTCGAAGATTGTGATAAGGAATTTCGATGGAAAAGTTCCATTGTCTCACATATTAATTGGCACCGTACTAAAAAAGGACAAATGTTACCTCCTAGTGTCCTTTTATCTCGGTCTCGTTCTCGTGCACGTCCCCGTCTCTCCCCCTCTAGGCCTAAAGTTTCTCCATCAGCAGAACCTTCTATTCCAACTGGTATTAACACTACTATAGCAATGAAAATACCAAAGATACAACAGGAACAGAATATGATACAACATCAGTCAGAAGTGCATTGCCAGTTAACACAGCAGCGACATCAACAGCAGCAACGACAGCAAAAACAGAAAAAGGAACAACAATTACCGCAGCATATAAACGATATAACACATAAACTGAAATTGGAAAATATTCCAACGGGGTCGATACATGTGAATGCGTTCGAGGTTAACAATCCGAATCCGAACTTGAATAACCCCTCGGCTCCATCGCCTTTCTCTACTTCAAAAAGAGTACAATTCGTTCAGCAGCAAAAGCAACAACATCAGCAACAGATCGGTACTTACAATGTTGGTTTGGGTGAGAATGTCATCTCTCAAAGTGATATGAAGCAACAGATAGGTGGTGGTAGCGTTGGTTTACTTGGCAATATTTTCGATCAAAATAAAGGACCACAGTTAAGAAAAGCTGTGAATATGGACCCGAACTTGATTGTAAAGAAAGAGAATTATATTATCGATGATAATAACAACCAAGACGGAGACCCGGGACGGACTAAATTGATGGCGCAGGAAATAGAAGCGTTGAATACAAGAACATTTGCGATGAATCATGGTAAAATGAAAATCGATGAGATGGATGAGGTGGGTATTTCAGAACAAAGACAACCACATTGTGAGAATGGGAGAAATAGTCATACACAAGAAAATTTAGTGATAAGTTCAACACCGACATCAATTCTCAAAGAAGAAAATACGGTGTTAACATGTTTAGTACCAACATCAACACCACCAAGCATATTTATGAGGAATAACACTCCGAGTTCGAATGAATTGCTTCCATCAAAGGATGATAATCATGTTGTTGAAAACAAGGCACAAAGTGAAGGAATGGAGTTATTGAAAGAATTCGTTGAAGGATTAGGTGAACCAGAGATCGAAATACAAGCAAACGGAGGAGGGATGGAAGAGTTGAATTTAAAACAAGATGACCCAAGTAATAAAAATACTGGTGAAAGTAATATATTTATGAAAGATAAGGAACCAGACGCAGATTTTGTGGAGGATTTACCTTTTTCTTGGTTCTCACCATTGGTTGAAGGTGATAAAGACGATGACAATGGCAATGATAATCGCAATGGCAATGATAACGGCAATGATAATGACAATGATAATGACAATGATAACGATAATGGTACTGATAATGATAGTGGTAGTGGATCATCATCAAAGGATGATATGCTACAATGGTTTATTGATGTAGATGGTGTCGATTTCGGAGATGCAGAGACGGAAGTTATACCATTCCATGATGATAATGATGGCACATGGAACGGTGAGACGGCGGCGACGGCGCGTTTGGGGGAAAGAGGTAGCTGAAGTTCAGTTCGAAGTGAGTTGACCGTCCCTTTTTTTGAATCTGGTGGGTTGAACAATTTTGAAAACAATTCAAAATGTTTTGATCTTTTTTGCCTCCTTGCATCATGCAGTGGCGTACGGGTCCTGTTTGAAGGCAACCAATAAGGTTTCGAGTAAGGTTTCTAAACGGCTACTGAAATAAACGCACTTACTGTAAGCTTTGATAACCGTTGATAACCATGTTACTGTACCAAATCATTAGAGATTTGCTCTGCTCACCATTTTGCCCACCAAACCAAGCTCGATGAGCGGAGCTACAGACCTATAAACGGATTTCAAAATTCAAACCGTTCATCTCTTTATTTATTAGATGTCCATTTAATGAACATAGAGGCGTAGACGTAATTTCTTCGAAGCTGCTCTCTGGCTGTTATTTGGCTACTGGAGAGCAATGTTGTCACGGAAGAAAGTGATGATGATGTCAACATCAAAAGCTTCAGCGATCCTTTCACTGAAAGCCCCGCTTTTCATCACAGTCTGTCTAACGATAGTTATGACTCACTCGTTGACAACGTTATTCAAAATTTTCCACGATTCCGCTCATTTATATCCGTTGAACAATTACTCTGTCCCTTCCATCAACGTCATCAAGCAAATCATTGAATGCAATAATGCCACACAACTGCAGCAGGATCACACACAGATTCAAGTTCAAACTCCAATTCAAACTGAAAATGAAACAGCTGCACCACTTATAGATATACGATCTATTCAATCGGATATGAAACGGTGGATATCCCATCTTCGACAAAAGAGCAATGATAGTCAAAGTATCATTTCAAAACGGACCACATGCCATGAATTAGATGCAAAAGCACAGACATGTGTATTTGAAGGTATGCTATGCATGAATGTATCATCAACAGTAGAAGAATTACAACAAGGAAAACGTCCCAAAATATATATTGTCGATGATAGTAAAGAAGATCATCAAAAAGTACCATCTGATGATTGGTGCTCATACCTATGGAAATCAGCAGATCCGCGATATTATGCATCTAGACATTGGCCTTTATTAAATAATACAATAGTCCCACAGCAATCTTGTATGGATGCTACTTATCGTACTTCTAAATCATTGCTTACTAATGATATTGGCAATAGGATTAAATGGCTATCATCAATTGCATTACTAGATGTTGATCATAATGGTAATGATCATAATACTCATTTCGCTATTGATACACTGTGGATACTTGATGCGTTCTTACATGATGAATCAATGTCAATGCAACAACGGCCAGGATATCCAATACATAGACAAGACGATGATCATGATGGATTACTATTAAGAAATGATGTAAATTATTACATACCACAAACACGTGAATTATTTCACCAACAAACAATCCGTGATGTAAATCGTTTATTGTTTTCTATAATTCTAAGAAAAGACTCACGTAAATTATATCGTAACATCACAGATTATGATCTATTTCAATATCGTAATATTAATACTAGTGAAGAAATAGGAAAATGGGAAAGGCATACAACAGAACAATTATTAGATGTGTACCCTGAATTACAATCAAAATTACATTTTCATGGAGACATTATCAAGGATACTAATACTGAATTGGTATGTACACCTAGGTTAACAACTGGAATGAAAACTGGTTTCAGTACGGCCGAACGAGTATGCCGTGAAATCCGATCAAGCGCTTTTAAATTATATGGTATTCAACGTCCGATTGTTAAATCTTTAGGTCAGATTGTGTATCCACAACCTCCGAGGTCCATACTTATACTTGACAGACATTATACAAGAAAAATTGCAAACGCTAATCAATTTGTAAGTCAATTGACTGATTTGATGAAGAAACATGATGTTGATGTAAAATATACGACAACTGATAAAGTATTCACTGCGGAAGATTTTGTCAGAATTTTTTCAAGTGCTGGTGTCGTTATTGCGGCACATGGCGGTCAAAACATGGGTCAGATGTTCATGCATCGGCACAGGTATGTTATTTTCTTCTTTTTCATTGTACTGTATGTCAATAAACTTTTTAAAAGAAACAAATTCCATTCTCTCACAGCTCTTTTATATATCATATTCATATGCTGTTTCTGTTTTATTGCGAAACATTTCAAAGTGACAAAGTGACAAAGTTAACTGACGTTGTTTAACCTCCCTTTCTCTTTTTGTATGTGTGCAAAACAGTGCGTTGATTGAGTTGATGCCAGTTGGGTATACGGAATACTCGTTCAGTTTACTTGCTGAACCTTGTAAAATTTGGTATTATGAGTTCCAAACATCCATTTCAAAGAGTACGTTATTCTCAAATTGTAAACTTGTCTCATTTGAATCTTTCATGTATCAACAAAAGAAGAGAAGTCTTCAATCAACGACTTTCACACCATCATTGTTCTGACGGTCTTCTTATCTTATCTTATTTATTTTTCCTCTTTTCTTCGCTCAGATGATACCGAAAAGTACAAGAAATTCTGTGGAGACAAAACGCCCCATATTTTATCACCTTGCAACTTAATCAAGTCTTCCGATATGTACGTGAAGGCCGAACGTATCTATCCAATGGTACTACATGCACTTGAACGTCTCGGTCATGATACGGGCACATGGCTTGACGATCCATATGAATGAAAACTTCAACATGATTCATCTCTAAATCTTTTTCGCGCCAAACCATCGACTCAACAATTTGATTTGTTGTTTTTGTGGTGATACACTCCCAATCAAGTCCAGGCTAGCTTGCTGACTGTTTTTTATCCTTAAAAACTTTGATGCATGAATCAAAAGCGTACTGTACATGTCAACACTCTCGATTTAGTCTTGCGACAACATGACGGATGCGTTCCAGGTGGACGTTTGTAGGATCCGTACGGATTAACAAATTTATGACAGATCAGGGAAGACTTACAAATTACGATCTCGACGGATTCATGATCTCCAAAATTCCCTGAGGAAACAAGGGGGCAACGAATATGAAATTTGATAAAGGAAACGGTGCAATACATAGAGTCTAAGATTGACAAAGCGGACAAAGGGGTTTCGGGTTGCGCAATCGATTAGGAGCGTATTTTTTCTATGAACATATAGAGTCCTCTCTCCCATGGTCTTTTGACCAAAACGAGGGGGAAAATAAAAACAAGACAAGACATAGAAAAGAGTGCAATTTATGACACTTAGATGTCGTGACGAGGAGACTAATTGCGAACAAGAAATCGCATAGTCATTTCTTTAATCCCGAACAAAGGTAAATAGAAACTAGTAACCAATCAACAGATTCAGTCCGTTCAGTTCGGTCCACCATTGACCTTCTTAGGAATCGTATTCTTCAAAGCATCGTAGGTTCCAGCAAAGCTCTGAGCTGTTCTAGCGGCAGCAAGGCGATCTGGAGAAGCTCTCATCAAAATTTCACGATGAGCCCTGAGTCGTATGGCATTGATACGAATGAAACCACCAGCATCTTCACAAGAATATCCACGAACAGATTCCATACTTGCCATATTCTCATCATATAAACTCATATCAGAGAAACGAGCAGTTGCCATAGCGGCACCTTTGTAACACATCACTTCAACCCATCCGTCAATTAATTCCTGACTTTTTGAAATAGATGCTAATAGGAAATCCATTTCGGGGGCAAACCAAAATCCATTATATACCAATTCAGAAAATTTAGGTGACAACATATCACGCATGCGCATGACTTCACGATCCATTGTAATACCTTCAATATCTAAATGTGCCACACGTAAAATAGTAGCACCTGGAGTTTCATAAACTCCACGAGATTTAATACCCACGAACCGATTTTCGACAATATCAATACGTCCAATACCATGGCGTTTAGCGACTTCATTCAAAAATAAGTACATTTCCAAAGGATCTGTGAGAATTGTTTCTGAACCTTTGATACAAGCAGAGGTGGGAATACCATCATGGAATGAAATATGAACGATTTCAGGTTTGTCCATCCACTTATCAATATGGGCAGTTTTCAAGTACATTTCTTCTTGAGGTTCACTAGCAGGATCTTCTAAATTACCGCTTTCATAACTGATATGCATGAGATTTTCATCCATTGAGTATGGTGGCTTCTCACCTGTAGGCATTTCAATACCCTTTTCACGGCCATATTCCAATAAATCCGTACGGCCTTTGAAACGATCAAGGAAAAAAGTTTCACGCCAGGGTGCAATAACCTTGATGTGAGGAGCAAGTGCATAATAAGTTAATTCAAAACGCACTTGATCATTACCTTTACCGGTAGCACCGTGAGATACATATTCAGCATTTTCACGTAAAGCGATTTCAATTTGACGACGTGCAATGCAAGGACGTGCCAAACTAGTACCAAGAAGATAACGATTCTCATAAATAGCATTTGCTTGGATGGCGGGGAAGATAAAATCGGTTACGAACTCGTCTTTCAGATCTTCGACAAAGACTTTTTCAGCACCGAGAAGGGTGGCTTTCGCTTTCGCAGCTTCGAAATCATCGTCTTGTCCGACGTCAGCGATGTAACAGATGACGGTGTAACCTTCATCTTGTAACCATTTGAGAATGACAGAGGTGTCGAGACCACCGGAGTATGCGAGAACAACCTTGCCTTTGGACATCTTGTTTTCTTGTTGATGATAGAGAATGAATCACACCGTGAAGGAATGCGAAGATGGAAGGGAAGGGAAGGGCAGAGGTGAAGCGGAAGTCGAGAGATCGGTTGGGTTAGTTATATAGACTTGGTTCGCGAGACAGAAATGGTTGAATTGGAAATTAGGGAATACGGCCGTCGAATTTGGAATTAAATTAGACTGGATAAGTTAGATACAAAGAGACAACGTTTGTGAGTGGCAGTCAAAATGGCACGCGGCGGCATGAGCTCTGTTCATTGGAAAACTGCCACCGCGGATATCTACAATTTTCTTTCTTTCTTGAAAGAACGGACGGACCAAGCTGACAGAAGTAGAGATCAAAGAAAAATATAGAAAACATAAATTGTGTAACCGACCATAGCGAAAGCACCAATTGGCTCTTTTCATGAAATCGATGTTATGCATACCGCTGTAAAGGTGAGGTCGAGTACTTTCCATTGGTGTAATTTTGTACCATAAAGAATGGTGGTATTCAATGATATTTTAATTTACATTTCATTATCTAGGAGACAAGGGTATTATAGAAATCGACTCCAAGCCCACCAAAATCATAG
>JAULBU010015789.1:0-21171 GCA_032358235.1 Odonthalia washingtoniensis | reverse complement strand
CGGGCACCAGTTCCTCATACTGCCACATGTGTCTTCAAATGCACATAATATGTGCATTTGTGTTGAAGCAGACTATGCTTCAACACTATACCCTGACTACATACCAGTAGACGAATAGACATTGCAGTTTTGTACATGCACAAACCACAATGAAAATTGTCGACAGCAATGTATGAAGCGCTGTGCAGGGCAGACACTTGTCAATTTCATTTTCTTCCCAGCATCCTACAAATCGGATAATGCCCATAAAATTTCTTTTCTACTACAATTAGTGTTCTATATTGTACACTACCTGGCGTCACCTAATTGGCTAAATGAAAATTATCATGGTCACCGATCTAAAGTTTTAAAACTTTCCACTTCACGAAAACACCGCTCATCCAAAAAAATCACTTCCTGAAAATCACTTTCCCCTGCACGCCTTCATTTCACAAAATGCCAGAAATTATTCGTGCTTCTCCCCATGATTTTTTGTCAGCTTTCACCTTCATTTATCCGTTTTCAAATCGGCAGTGCGATTGCAGAGGGGCAAATAAAAAAAGGTTGGAAAAATTTATGCATTGTTACATGCTGTATTTCTTGAAAAGTTGGTTGTTTAAAAACAACCAAATTTTGGTTGTATTAAAATTTAATTTAATTTAATTTTTAAATTTTTAAATTTTTAAATTTTTAAATTTTTAAATTTTTAAATTTAATTAAATTTGGTTGTGCGAGCCAACCAAAATTCGCAGAAAATTTTTGGCACCCCTGGAGTTTCTAAATTCTCTCCGCTCGGTCAATAGAAAGAGGGTTATACTCTCGGCCAAATCTGACATTGCCGTCATCTTCTTGGCGAAACAATGGCGTTACGCCATTAACTGTTCGCGCGCGCCCGCATAATTTAGTGTCCTCTTTCACAGCCTCTTCTCCGTTTTCCAATCGGCCGTGCTATTACACCTGCACCCAAAACCACAATTCAAATATCTCTGTGCCTTTCTTTACTTACAATGTGTATCATAAATATCATTGTTCAAAAATATTTCTAAAATATATGCATCAATGTAAATTTTTAAATGTTAAAATATGGACTTTGTAAAATCCATTGACATATGTAGCATGGAGCTATCTAGTTGCTTGCAATCTGTATGTAAAAGATACCGACAGTTTCTTCTCAACCTGTCGTCCATTTCTGACAAATTTGAGATGTAAAGCTTATGTTTACAATAAGTATGGACAATGACAAAGTTTTGGTGGAATATCGGCTACTACTTACTGTGTCACGATATAATTCAAAAGGGAAAAGCCAAGGACTGGGACAGGGAAACATTTGAATTCGTACTGTTTAGAGGGATGCAATTCTTTCTAGGGGTGTTTAACGGATTTTCAAATTTTATAATTTTTAAATGTTTTGGGATCCTAAATATTTTTCAGGTCCTAGTGACGGTATTAACTTTTCAACGGACTTGGACAAGATGTCTTCAAAATATCTCCAAATTCAAAATTCAAAATTCAACGATCCAGCCGGAGATAACCAATCCTAGGAGTACACTCGCCGAGAATCGAACCTGGTTCTCGCACGTGGCAGGGGGGTATACTACCACTCTACCACGAGTGTGCTGGAATACCTCTTGTTCGTACTGCCTTTCGAATTATTACTATAATCAGGAACATGAATATACGGAAGGCGACTATAATGTGAACGAGGTGAAACTAACCTGATCTTCTCGGAAGCAGTCGGGATGTATTCCTGTTGTCCATTTATGTTTCGATTATACTGGTTTTCAGTGGCACGTTATATTTATCCCTTTCTTCCTTCCCACAAGGCTCTGTAGTCGTTTTGATTTGTGCTTTTCTGTATTTCTGTAAGAATACATTGTTAGTACTATACCGCGTTATTCTGTAGCCAATAAGAGCCTACTCCGGCTCGAAAACGTTCCAAACTAAGAATACATAGAATACATAGAAAGAAAACCACCTCATGTATTGAAATGTATGTCCTAAAAATTAAAACAAATTAAAAAATACATTTCGAACCATTTGCTTCCTCGTGTATGGGCATTGTTCTCCTCGGCTGCAAAATATGTCACATTCTAACCAATTTTCCATTCAACAGCAGTAGAACAAGAATTACATCTTGTTTCTGTTTGCCAATCGTAGCGTTCGAACTTTCAAATTTGAATTGCCTTACAATGAATTTATTTGATTAAGTAAAAGTGAAATTTTGAATTTTGCCCACTAACGATTCAAAATCAGAATATCAGTGTCCCTCAATATACTTAGAGAAAAGCCACGATCCGTGGGTATTGTGAAGTGCTACAACTTGAGATAAAGAACGAGTGAGGAAACAATCAAGAAGGAATGTTTCCTCTCGTGAGTTCACTTTAATAGAATTTTAATACTATTGTATTGAAAATGGCAATGTTTACAGCTCGAAGGTATGGACAGGCGCCGGGGTGTTTCAGTAACCAATTTCGACAGGAAGGGTATGTATGAAAAGTTTACGACGAGTACTTTCTGTTTGTAGAATTTGAAATAAAAACGACTTAAATGTTTGAAGTTATGATGTAAACGTTGCACATTATGGGTGGAAAACGAATGCCCTATAACTGAATTTGGGAGGATGAGAAACATAATTTTTATGTTTCCGAGACACGTGGAAAGTGTTTTCAATCAGATAGCCAATGAAATGCATTGTTGTGTACCATGGCAGCAATGTACGATGTGCCTCTATTGGATGTGAGACTTTCTCCTGTCAGTCAACGGTCTAAACAGTACACATTTAGACACGACTGATACGTTACACGTTCTTCTTCTTTCAATCTTTAAGACAGTATTAAGAGCATCAAATCGTGAAAAGAGAAGCACGAGACTGGACTCTCTTTCTTCACTGTTCTTGTCACAGCACAGGTTACAGGCCCTTATACGAAACCAACATAACTCAACTCACCGCCAAAATTATCATTAGAATATGTCGGTACTCTATAACATTAATTTTTTCATGGCATGAGGCCTCTAAGAAAAGTCAGAAAATGCCTTACCATTAATGTTTTAAAGGGATGTTTTTAGGGTCATAACGTTTAGCCTGTAGCTGTCAAACGTGTCACGTAATGAGTTGGATCTATAGCTCATTGAAAGCAGTACCTTCGAATTATGTAAACCCCAATTTTTTCTGCCCCCAACCCCACCATGTCTTGTTGTGACCAGTTGCCTATCCGTTTGTCATTGAAACATCCAGACCTGAACGCCATCATTGTGAAGCACGCAGACGTAACAGCTGAACGCCGAAGACATGAAATTGAGTACACAATCAGAGCTCATTTGTCCGACAGAAACAACTGTCCCACCCCTACTACACCTTCACCACCTCTTTCTACACCAGCACCACCTCTAGCACCACCTCTAGCACCTAGTTCATTAATAATACCTGTTCCACCTCCACTAAGAGCAACTCAGGCACCAAACAATGTTACAAGTACTGAGAGCGGATACAAAAGCCGCAGATCAAAATAAATGTATAATTATAATCATTTGAAGAACTTGAAGTTTTGGATGACAAGGCATTAGATAGATCCCAACTACATAGATTAATAGAATCAATCATTCCTGATTCAAAAGTTTGGAAGGATTAACTGAAAGGAAAAAAGGTGACAACGTTGAACTTGTTAAACGTAATGTGGAATCGAGTAGGTTATATATCAGGTCGTAACTTTTAGGGTTCTAAATTACTTACTTCATAATTATTACGTTCTGCACCGGATCCTGGATGGTGAGCGGATTATCTTAAAGAAGAATCAAAATGATGAACTGATAGCATGGATATTTCATCTTTCTATAAACGCTGGACTGATATTAAATTGAGGATATATGTTTCAGATTTATATTCTGCAACTGAAGCAGAGGGAGCTGATGCGCTGATGCTCGACGTCTGTAGAGAAAATGGTCACAACAATAAACATATTTTTGATGAAGAATCGAGTACTTTTAACGACTTTGTGTCTACTCGAAATACATGGCCGAAATGTAACCGACGAAAGCTTGCTGAAAAAGAGCCATAAAGTTCTTAATGACTTTCTAAGCTTTGGCCACACGAAATTAGTCATAACCGCTCTTCCCGCGAATGTATTTATTGTACAGTGTATGAAAATGGTCGAGCAGTTTGCAAAGTTCACATTTCCTTGTTCTCATGGTAAGGTTGCGATGATGTCAGTATTTTCTGCCGTCCACCATCTGGTGCAAGGAGAAAGACCTTTTGGAATCACTGGCATTCAAACTCTCGAATTGTGTATTAATTTTAATTCAATATATGGCGTAATTTCTAAGCATTAATTTATTAATGGTACGGAAATTTGACCACCTACTTTTCATCCCAGCATAACTTCCCAAGAAATCACCGGAATAACATGAAATATATGTAGAACCCCGCCCAGTGACGGGTACCGAGATGTACCCACACTATTTACGTTATCCAAATTGCGTGTATACGCCTTTCTACTGTCTTCCTTTTCTTTCTCTGCTTCTCCTCTTCCCCTCCTTTTTACCCGCCTACACGTGTCCATTCGCACTTCGTCTAGCCATGTGGAGCCTCCAGTTTCTAGATAATAAATACAGCCTCGTCGACGTCAACTGGCACCAGTTGAACGGACATCTTTGCCCAGAGATCAACTAGACCCCCAGCATCATCAAAGACAACTCTCTCCGACCGCTCTGAGCAAGATCCCCATCGACTACGTTACGGACTGAAATCAGGACGACTCTCCAGTGTTCGAAACCCTACAGCTTCACCATATCAACGATCTACACATGCTTCAGCTACGTTCTGACCCATCCTTCAACTTCATCCACAAGCAGAACAAGCTGTACGGACTTTCAGGTATGTATGTGAATGATCTTTTACGCCCTGGTGATGATGATCTTAAAAAACTATTGGTCAAAACGGAATCGCACTTCGATATGAAACCGTCAACTTCTCTACCTTGCGACTTCTCGGGATTCCGACTTCAATACAACAGCGAATCATTCATTTGGAAAACCCAGCGCCACTAAATGTCCAAGTTGGAACCGCTCAAACGCGATGCCACTTTCAAAGACTTAATATCGGTAATAAGGCGCCTCGCATGGCTTTCTCATACGCTACCCGATTGCCTTTTTGAAATCTCTACACTAGGGGAAATAACGGAAAACAACTTTACGTCCACAACTTCAACGTTTATTCAGCAGCTCAACAAATCAATACGCTGTTCAAAGCGATACGATGTATCCATCTCGTTCTCAACCCTCTACGTTTCTACATTGAAGCGCATAGGATTCAATGATGCCTCGTTCGGGAATAATTTCGATCTCTCCTCTCAAGTAGACCTCTCAGGCGCGAAGTAGAAGGCAATCCCAATCGTTTTCAAGTCATATAGGGCGAAAAGACTTTGCCGTTCCGCAATGGCCGCGGAAGATATTACATTTTTCAACTTATTTGACTCATCCTTCACCATCACCTCCGAAATTAGTACCCTCCTCAACCGCAACATCCAACTCGATCTCTCCACGGACCGTAAGTCTTTTTTCGATATTATTTCGAAAGGGTCCCTTACGTCTGAAAAGCGCCTGATATTAGAAGTCGCGGCAGCTAGAGAAGGTTGCAAGAGTCAAAAAATTTCAACATTGGTTCAGTCAGATCAGAGTAAAACGTGGCCACAGTCTGACGAAGCTTATAGCACAGGCAGCCCTTCGAAATATTCTTTCTTCATCCTTACTCATCCCAAATCCAATTCAATGGATCATTCGAGACAGCAGCGATACTCCAGCCTGATCCGTTTTTCATCATGTTCCTCCTACCATCTTACCAGTCCATTCTCTTGCATTTAGTGCAACTCATTCATCACCTCCATTTCGTCACCCCCTTTTGTCCTGCTTCTCATTCCGTTCTGCACTGCGTGCGTCAATTTATCTTTTCTCCTTTTTTTATTTTTCTACTTTCTTCTCTACCACCGCCTTCTTTTTCTCCTTCTATTTTCTCCTCTTCGTATTGTGTCCGCCTTTTCAAACTCCTCCAGATTCATCCTACAGACTACTGGTATTATAATCATTCTACCAAACATTTTTAATAATCAACTCAACTATCAACTAAATGACCAACATATAATCACAAATAATCAACTTATCTTCACAAGTAACCAGAAAATCATCAAATTAATCAACATATCTTCACAAGAAATCAACATATCATAAATAATCAACATATCACCACAATTAATAAACATATCACCACAACTAATCAACTAAATATCTTCACAAAACAATCTAATTATCAGCACAAATGATCCATATATCATCAAAAAAAATCCATATATCATCACAAAGGATACTCATATAGTCACCACAATTATAAAAAAATAAAAATAAAAAAAAACAAAAAACGTACTGGACTAACACCACTCTCCACTTCTATCTTCCGACATAAGACTGAAGATATCATTAACTTCATTGAATGGTACGCTACTCCGTATATTACCATAGCTAGTTTATCCTGTTATTAAGCTCAGATAACTCAATATGACTCTTGCCATTTGTAACTTCAGACATAACTACTCTCCTTTTTTTCTGCTTCATATTCATTCACATCACCTACCTGTCCTCCCTTTAGAGAAGTCATATCTTGAATTAACAGCAACTACATAATCCATAATGGTATCAATGTTTTCTGCCATTTGAAATCTCTGTATTATCAGAACATCGTGATGCTCATTTTTCATCCCATTCTTCACGCCATTTTGTAGTTTTTGAAGCCCTTTTCATCAATCTTATACGCTCTTCCCACTGAGTGGACTCCTTATTCTCACGCATTAACCTTTGGTTCTAAACTTACGCATAACAGCCACATTATTGATTACAATTAATGTTATAATGATGTGGTAATACCGCTAATCCAATCTTACACCTTCTTAATCTTAACATTTGATACTAAATTACACATACAACCAATATTACTGTTTACAATTAATGTTATAATGGTATGGTAATACTGCTAATTCGATATTACGCCTTCCTAACCTTAGCTTCGGAGCTTGATTACACATACAAGAAACACCTTTACTTACAATAAAATTTTATTATGGTATGGTAATTTATTTGTATGGTATTTAGTTCCTGTTTCGCTTTCTCATGGTCCGGATCAAGTGAATGGGTGGACTGATTAACCCAGGCACTAAAACCTCTTCCGCCAAAGTGTTACCCACACTATTTTTGTCTAACCCTACACGTTTCCAACTATCCACACGTGGTCATGCATCCTAGTACTGAACTAAACACTGTACTATAGGAATGACCCACAACCGTAGAGACAGTTGAACCGACCTAGCCCTAGGTTCAGACTGTACACGTGTTACTTATCTTGGCCTACAACCAAAAATTCGGACTACAAGTATTAGTATCTTGCATTTGCTTCTGTCATTCTTCCTTTCCTATAATAATGCCACCAGCACCATTCCCGTTCACTCTCCTCTTCTCTCCCTTACTTTTAGCTTACTTAATTAAACCCTGTTTAAATTGTCGTTACCGCTAGGATATTGATATCCCGGCACCCTTTAAAATTCAACATCTTCGTATATACACATATATCTTGACCCGCGTTACCTTTTGGCTAAGCCCTGACCTCTGACCTTTGACAACACTCTTTCTGCGCCCTCCTGTCCTTTCTTAGACCCGATTAGCAAAGGACCTCTATAAGCGCATACCTGAACTACTACTCAACACCAGAACCAGCACTACAGTACTGCTCCTCTTATTGACCTCTATAAGCGTCTACTGCAGTAACTTCCCGCCATTCCACATCATACCATACACGCTAGGTGCCGTTACAACCAAAATCCACCTACGAAACATTCCACATTTGGTACAGTACATCCTAGCTATCCCAACCGACACGAGCCAAACAGACTTTACTATACTCAATACTCCTTCCCACTTACACCTGGCAGTATACACACACCTGGCGCTGATTTCCATTGCCCTCTATACTGTCGTTCCTCAATACCAGTGTCATTCGACACACACTAGACGTACATTTCGTTTGTTCAATTTACAGTCTGATTAGTACACTGTAAACAGTTACAGGTGTATTTCCAACAATCCTGCTCGTCAATGATTGAATATAGTAAATAGTCGGTGGTGCTCTCAAACGAAACTTTGCATCCTGCATGGTCACTGTTCAGAGCATTTGGCCTACTAGTAATGTCCACGGCCCTCGAACCAACTGATCGGTAGTTCGAACCCCGACGGTTGTTAGGACAGGTATCTCCTTTGTGGCGGTACCGCCTTTTTCATCCCGACACGTGTCAGGATTTGATTGGCCCGCTGTAGACGACCGTTAATAAATTATTAACGTCAAAATTAATAGTCCCCTTCCAAAAGAAACAAAAAAAACTTCTTTTCTAATTTCACCTCATTAACCTCACTGATCAACAACCGGGCTCGGTCCGCGACGATAATACCTTTCAGTTCATCAAAGCGTGCGAAAGCGAGCGGCTTTGTCAATAAATCTGAAAGCTGATCACTGGTTGACATGTAATCCAGCCGAATCTCATTCTCCAAAACTTTTTCGGGAAGGTAGGGATAACGAAGCCCAATGTGCTTCGACATAAGGAATTTCCCTTCCTCCCTTTTCGAACTGCAAAAAAGATGTTATGTCCTCATGAATTACCGTGGAGTCCGACTGCTTTTCACCTAGCCCGTTGAGCAAAACTCGGAACCACACAATTATCCGCGTTGACGAATCCGCAGCGACATACTGTGATTCCGCAGTGCTATGAGTTATTATGGACTGCCTCTTGTAATTTCAATCGACGAAGTGGTCCCCAATGTAAGTTAAGAATCCTGTCTGCTACTTTCGCGTCAACAAATCATCAGCCGAACTAACATCAGCCTGAGAATGCATGTCATACGAAATGTTTCTCACATTGTAAAACAGACCTTGGCCCAGCGTCCCCTTCACATATCTTAGAATTCCTCTCAATGCCTTCGAAAGGCACTCATGGGGCGCCTTTACAAACCGAGCAAGTTCGGCCACAGTGTAATTTATGTCTGGTCTAGTACAAACGCTCAAGTACAATAGGCACCAAAAGAACTCGCGCTATTGACATCTTACCGGCTAATTTCCTTCTGGAGGAAATGCGAGCTTCCTTCGTTCGTCTCCACCCGAGAATGAGACTTTCTTTATCTTACTTTTCACCATGTCGCAATTTTTCAACACTTTTTGTGCGTACGAGGCTTGGGTTATCAGAATACCCTTTTCAATGTGTCCAATACGTATTCCCAAAAATCGGTGCACAATGCCAAAGTCTTTCATCCTGAATCCCCCTATGATAATATCCTTAGCTTTAACAATCGTAGGATTCCTTCTCGACAATATGAAGGTGTCATCAACATAAACAATCATCACGAGATCCCGAACCCCTTCCTTGCGCCGGTGTATAAGCAACAATCAGCTTGATTTGGTGCCATGTCACACTTATCTTTCAAAAAGAGATCCAATGTCTTATTCCACATGCTAGAGGCTTGCTTTAACCCATACAAAGCCTTAATCAGCAACAGTGACTCACTTCTGGACAGCAAATACTCGTAGCCTGGTGGGGGTTTGATATATACTACGTCATTTAACATTGCATTAGGAAATGCAGTGCTTACGTCTATCTGATGGATCATCAATTTACGTTTCAAGCCCAGAAACAGTATTGTCCTCAACATTGATAGTCGTGACACTGGTGCGTGGGTCAAATAATAGTCTACACCGTACGTTTGCAAATAACCTTTTTTCAGCCCAACTCGCTTTGAATTTTTCGATGTTTCGGACTTCGTTATCCTTCACCATCAATATCCACTTCGTGTTGATGAGCTTTCTGTCCGGTGGCGTGTCCATGACGTGGCACACCTTGAATGTTTTGACGGATCGCATCTCACCGTAACAGGCGGCTTTCCAACTTTCTGCATGATCAGTTCTCATCGCCTCTGCGTAAGTTTCGGGCGTCATCACTTGGCTTGACAACTGTTCCGCAATCTGGACAGCTTCTTTCACTGAAACATTACCTTCCTGCTCCTGCTGAGCAGTAATAATGACCTCGGAATTTTTCTTCTGTTTTTGTATTACCCCCTCCACTTCCTTCGGGATAAGTGGTTTAGTATTTTGCTGATCTTTAAAACACTTTATCCAATCTGTTGGTATCTGCCGGTTTCTTAGCAGTCTTTGCATTATGTTTGGATCCTTTTGGTCGTCATCGCCTCTTTTTAGGCTGTAGCAATTCTGATGGCGTCAAAACAGTATCGCTTGAGCAGTGATTCGTCTTACTGATAACATCGATGATACTCTATTTCCTTGGCGATGCTTCTAGTACGATTATCTTAGCCTTTCTGTTTGACCGTTTTCGGTCTACCATTTACGGTTAAAACGCCGGTTCTTGCAGTTGAAGCGCCTGTGGTCCCATGGATTGTAACTACATTTGTATCATCTATGAACCAAGACTAATCAGGTTCCTCAATTAACGTGACATCCATTGTGCAGACTATCTTCCTTGTTCTATGTCAGTACACCATGTAACACAACGTGGATTCTGAGATGCCTATTAAAATTCCCTTTTCTGCCGCACGTCTAGTCTCGTACGATTTTGCAGAGACACGTATATATGGGCCGTGCATACGAACATTTTAAACATTCTGAGGTCAGGAGTGTTTTGGATGAAATGTTGAAGCGGTGCTTCTCTGTTATTAACGATCTATGTCGTACACAGATTACGTATAATAGTTGCATATAACATCACAAAACCCCACCATATTTTAGCCAATACAGCATCTATGGGCATTGTCCGAGCCATCTAGGTCAATGTTCTGTTGATTCTCTCCGCCACGTGCTTCTGGGCGTGTGCAACACGCCCAGTCAACGCGTGGGTTATTCCATTAACTCTCAGATGTGACTCGATTTCTGATGAACTATATTCCGTTCCCTGACCCGTGCGTAAGATCTCCACCTCATGTCCCCTGTTCCTCATGAACTAAACGTATCTCTCAATGTTTTCTACCGTCTGAGTTTTGTTCTTCATTAGGAACGTGGCGGTCATTCTTGTAAAGTAGTCTATGTATGTTTGGAAATATAATTCTTCATTCACATCTGGAATGGATAACGGACCACACGTGTAATAATATATTAACTCTCCTTGGAGCTGAGTTCTTACTTTACATCTTCCGGGTCGTTTCCTGTAGCTCTTGGCATGGGAATTTTCGTTAATGAATCTCACACAGCTCAAGGTTTTCTTTAAATCTCTTCTTTGCATCTTGAGTGGGCCGATTCGATTCAGATGCTTTATACCACATGCCCACAAGTGGCCTAGCTTGTGATGACACTCCGTATCTCTCTAGGAACTTTGTCCTCTTTTTCACACTCAGAATCCGAGTTTTTTTAGGAGTCTGATTCTGGTTCCGTGCCAGTGCTACCAAATTTATTGACTTCTTACTCCTTTGCATCAGTGTCTATGACATCTGGCTAGGTTTGGTTTTTATTTACATTTAGCATCGACTCGTTCTTTACAAAAGCGGTCCGGTATAGATTGTCACGTGATTTGACGCCTCTTACCATCACTTCCTTATTGTGTGATATTGTGCAATTTATGCCTTCAAATTCTACCTGAAACATAAGGTCATTTGTCAGCTGTCCGACTGAGAGTAGGCTTCTTCCAATTTCTGGAACTAGTCTGACTTGACCATCAACTACATTTTGGCCTTGTGCCTTAATTTTTTGCTTCTCCGTTCCCTCCGTTCTTACGACACTTGTGATGATTCATGGTTATAGCAGAGATTTCCCTCATTGTTTGTGTAATGATGAGATGCCCCTGAATCTATGATCCAGGGCTCATTCTCTGGTTTTCTTTTCTTTATAAGAACTTTCTCATTGTCATCATATGCAAATGACATATTCACTTGGTCTTCGTCATCATCGTGTACTGCAAAACCGAATTACTCCTTTCCGACATTCTGTGCATAGTTCAGGACTTCCTCTGGCTTTTCTTCAACCATTTTTATCTTCTCTTTAACCATCACTTGGTGCTCGTCAGCTTTTTTTTCTGAGGCATTCAAATTTCATATGACCAGCTTTATTACAAAAATTTCATTTTCCTTTAAACCGTCCCTTGGTGCTTCTCTTATCACTGTTGTCAGTTGTTGACAATCCATCTGACGGAATTCCTTTTACACGTTGTCGTTCAAGAGGAATCGTCTGGTCACAATCAGTCTTCTCTTGCAAGTTATTGGAGCTTTTCCATCAGCTCTTGGAAAGAAGAGTCTGAGAATGATAGATTTATCATTCTGACGAATGTTTTATAGACGTTTAATAAGCCGTTGGTCAGAATTTCCCACTTATGGGTACCAGGGACTTGGTAGGCCGTGTTTTCGAGTATTTTTGTAAGTTGTTGGGCCCCGCCTTGATATGCCACAAGGCTTTCGGTCGACTTCCTCTTAATATTAATCAATTTCTGATGAGAGTTTATGTTTTGATTGGCATTGGTTTATGAATTCAACCCATAAATTTCTATTATCTTCTTTATTCTCTAATGCTTGTAGAGATTGCCGTGTTGATGGTGCAAGACAAATGATGAGGTAAATACGCGCCAACATTTCTTCTTCTTCTAAATGTTTTTCATTTGCTTCAAGTTTTTCAGCATCTGTCCCCTTTTCGTATATTGTGTCAAGTTTCTTGACTGCTGCTTCAGTAAGTAGTGTTGATTTATCTTCATAGGGAAGTATCGGTGGAGCTTCTTTCTACCATTTCCTAGTAGAAGTTCATCATCCATATACTAAAACTCTTCTCCTAGCTCGTAGCGATCGAGGCATCTCAAGAAAGATTGTTTCGCAAAATCAATGTTAGAGGTAATAGTTAGTATATATTTTTGGTGTCTTATATTCTAGTCACAACTCCCAGAATTTTAATCAGTTGAAATATGCTAATATTATTATGTTATCAAATCCATTGTATCTTTTATGATCAAGGAGGACGGACTCTCAGCCTTTGATCATTACTTGTAAACTACAAATGTACTGTTGCCGCTTTCATGACTACGATCAAGTCCCCCTCACACACTAAACGTACAGTTCGTTCGTATGACCTACAGTCTGATTAATAATGGTACATCCCTGCGATGTAAGAGGTGACCCAGTGGGGAAACTGCATCATTCCGAGGGTTGTTGGGCAGGTCTTGGTCGTCTGTTGTTCTCTTTGCCGTAAGAATGATCTCCTCTGCGGTGTTTCCTCCGTAATTATGGTTACCTTTGGTGCTGATTATGAAGGTGCTTGATCAGAAGTTTTTGTATCCTCGAACTTTACCTTCCTTCCAGATTTATCAGGACGGTACCGACAACAACAAGTAGCTTTTGAATATTCCATCTTGTGGCAACTGTGACACCTTGTGTCACGATGTGGGTTCTTGATGCAATGGTTGGCCGAATGACAAGGAATTCGGCAGTAGGACCAGGTTAGATCACTATTAATATTATTCCCTCTCCCAGACTGCTAATTATTCTTCATTATATCTAAGCCAGTGAGCTGGTTGGCAAGTGTATTCACCTTCGTCTCCATTTGTCCGACTATGGAGTCCGTATGAACCAATAACCTCGTTGGAGCCACTTCCTTTGTAGAGGTAGAAATGGAGATGAATTTCTGCTTGTTGCGGAATGATAGGTCGTAATTTAAAGCCATTTTACAATATTAAAAGTAGAAAACAGCCTTCTTTCATCTTCGTAGTTCACAGCAGCACACAAGATTACAAACTGAGCAAGTTCTAGGATGACGATGACCTCGTTACTCAAGAGGCCAAACTTGGCTTTGTTGCTGAACTTCAATGGCTGTTGTTTGGAGAATTTCAAGTAGAACTTCTCCAAACAAAAGTCATTGTTCGCGAGGAACCCATTTAGTTCTCGGAACAGCGGCGAGATGTCAGGACCAGATGAATTAAGTCTTGATCTTCCTCGGCATCTTGAAATTGTCCCAGGAGGGACTCCTTCGTGTTTTGAAAGTTGCGTCATTTGTGGGTGAGTTTTCCATTCAACGAGAAAGTGTCAAGTAGTGGTCTAATGAGTCACCGTCGAGATAGTCCAGAATCTCCGTGTCCTTTTCCTCGTCGGATTTTCGACGTATAGAAACATTCTCGAAGAAGAGAAACTTCTTGATGTCAGGGCCACCGGAGAGGGAGCAGTTAGATTGACTGGATGAACCGGTCAA
The DNA here is from genome assembly GCA_032358235.1 of Odonthalia washingtoniensis. Taxonomy (NCBI): domain Eukaryota; phylum Rhodophyta; class Florideophyceae; order Ceramiales; family Rhodomelaceae; genus Odonthalia; species Odonthalia washingtoniensis. The sequence continues at coordinate 6,947 of JAULBU010015789.1, read as the reverse complement.
GTCGGGACTCCCCGAGAGGACCATGATGACATGGCTTTTTGTACGCGGTTGGGGTGATGAGGACGTAAGGAAAGAGAGAGAAACAAGTGAAGAGAAAGCTACTGAAATTTATAATGTGGACACTGATGTGTGTCTAAAGAGAAAGGGGGTGAAAAGTGTTAAAATTAAAAGTGTGTAGGAGTGGAATTATTTCCCGTATTATCCTCAACCCTGTATTAATAGGACAGCGAGTTCAGAGTGGAGAAATTATGACTCGTAATTTCTCCAATCTGAACTCGCTGTCTAATTAATACGGGAACATACTAAGTGTCTTAAATTTTGACACGGATGCACTTGAATGGTCAAAACCATAAACAATTTACGTAATTCTTACTTTAAGATAATATCTCAACGGAAAGATTATTTCCTATAATGGAAACGTGTGGTATCTCTTGTATCTCGAGCAGGTGACTGATTACTCTTCCATCACGGCAGTAGCTAGTTGGTCTACGTGCCACGTTGTAGAGTCCGAAAAATTCGGATATATAGTGTATATCTGACTTTTTTGGACTCTACAACGTCCACATTTGAATGTTTGAGTTACGTTTCCAGAGGTGAAATTCCAAGTGAGCGACAGCACTTCAGACAGTTTTGGAAACATTTATTGCATACAGTTTGTATTTGATCTGCCTTTTTTCTTTTCCTGAGTGCGCATTATGGTACATACTCACAAAAATGAACAATTGATAATTTTATGCAATGCATGGTCATTGCAACGCGACCTTCCAAAGTTTTACAAACCCCATTTTTCGATTTCAGTAAATTTCAAAAGTGACATTTCATTCGTGAAACGAGAATATTACCGTTTTTGTACCATCTTTTCCACTGAAAGATTAGTTAGACTTAAACATAGCTAAAAAAAAACGTATTTCATATTCTCATTGGAAAGTAATCGACTGACCGAATAAACTTTACCTACATCAAACATTTTGCACAACACATGCCCTTCATTTGACTGTATTCACTATGTGCTAACTATATTTTAATCACGCTTAATAATTCAGGACTGAAAGGGTTAATTTTAATCCTACGTAATCACGATACAAGCATTTGAAGGATATCATTTATTCTCAGTAAGCCAATGATTGGTCATCGTTATACAAAATAATTCATGTGTACCTACACGTGATGGTTACATTTCAAAAAGTGCAAATTTTCTAATGTTTCAATAGCTCACAGGAGAATGTACTGTAAGCAACTGGCAAAATAAGTGGTTTTTCGCATGAGCCTCTGGTCTAACAAAGAGTGGATCTGTTCCGAGCTGTATTTAGATTTTAATTTATCAAATTCTCTCCAACTTTTGCGTCTGATCCAGGGTCTTTTATATTGAATAGACATCAGTAGTAGGCTGTCTATTCTCTGCACCGTTTTGCTCTATGTTTCACCTTACTACACCTTAGTTACACTGCACCTACTTCCACTCGTTGTCATACTGTAAGGACTGTAAGCCGTACCAGTAGTACATCGGACAATGTGAGGTTACAACAAGATCGGCAGTTGTACTGTTAGAACGCAAGTGCCGATGTCGAGATTCGTCTCAACACGACCCCTGAGGGAACTCACATTGTTGTCCGATTTGGACATTATCGTTTCATGTTACCCAATTTGAGTCAATTTCACCTGACTCAAAATCCGCAATAGTTATTTTGTTTTGTTTTCATATTCTATAATGTTATTTAATAACAAAACAATGCACCTAACGTATCTGAAATTTTTTCTTTTGTCAGCTCATCATTTACCCACCTTTTGTCACCTTTTAATTGTTCTAAAATATTTTCATCTCTACGATATTCCCTCTGTAAGTATTTTCTCCACGCCATTCACCTTTGTAATTAATGTTATTCTGTTTCTAGTAACCTCTCAAATATGACTTGAAATCAAACTTCGCCGCACAAACATTGAGCATTATTTACTATGCCGCTTGGATCCACGACACGTCGTTTCCCTCGTGTGAGAACATGAATGGTCCCAGTAGACCAGCCAGATGCTACATAGTAGCGTTGATATTCGACCAAATAATAGGAACGTAGCCTCGCTCCCTCAGCCCTTACGGGAGAGGTGCCTCTGCTGGTTGCGAAGAGTATCTTCGTCCGTAACCCAATGGTTTTGGTTTCACTCTGGTAGGCAATGGAATTGTGATTCATTTGGGAGTTTCAACTCCTTCGAATTAGATGCAGTTGAGAGAGTCAACTCCTTCAAATTAGATGCAGTTGGAATTGGTTGTCACGTCAAGAGATTAAAAGCCGTTTATCCATGACAGTTGTAGAAAATTACTGTAAGGAGAGAACGGAAGATGGCTTTTTTAGAACATCAGCGACTTAGTTTGTTGAACAAACGAGCTGTAAGTTAATTGTACCGGACGATAGAATCTCCCGAACGTGATGTGCCTTCATATAGATATTCTTGGTCCGTGCTGAAGATTGTGGTTTCGTCGCAATATATTTTACGGTGGTTCTGTCCGTGAACATAGTCGTGGATGGTATTAGCGTCGCTGGAGACCATGATGAGTGATTCCAGATCTCCCGCCATAGCTTCCGGATCCAAGTGACTTAACGTTCACATGTTGATAGTGCGATTTGCTCAGCCTCACCAGGAGAGAATGATATGACAGTCTATCTTTTACTTCTACAATAGACTGGAGTCCGTCAATGCCGATGACAAATACTGTGGTGGAGCGAAAAGTTTCTTTGTCACCTCCCCAATCTGCGTCTACGGCAGCGCACGTCTGTGTTGTATTGCAGTATCCAATACGTCGGGAATTAGGGCCATAGTCTATTGTTCCTGCGATGAAGCTCAAGAGACGGTTTTCCAATTGTAAGTGACGATGGAACAGATCGTGCATGTGGAGAACAAGTGCGGATATGGGGGAGATAATAGCTGGCCCTGTACAAACGTCTATATACAAGATTGCATCAATCATGGAGCAATAAAGGTTGTGACTGTCTTTTTCAAGACTGTTTTCGTAGTCACTGGGTGGATTTATGTCAAGATTTGAAGGAAGGGGTGTGATAATTTCATTTCCTCCCGCCAGACCGAAGCGATTTATAAGACGGGTATCGTAGTATGCGTTTTGATCCACCTTGATACCTGAAGTGCTCCTTCGTACTGACCAATTGATAAAGATTTAAAGAGGTCCAAACAGCTTGATGTCGAAGACAGACTTGAATTCCTCCTTCACTGTCTCGATTAATGTATAATAATTCGAAACAAATCACATTTCATCAACTACGACCAGTAGGATGACGAATTTATCTCCATGGCTGAGAAAATAGAGACGGGGATCAAATATTGAAACATTGAAGCCCGAAGAAAGAAGCCCGCGAGTCATTCGTGATCTCCAACATTTACCGGCTTGTTTTGCTTGATATAGAGTTATCCTAACAATACAGATACAACCTGGACGGCCAAATTTACCGCTTTAATCGGAAGGCGGTTTCATAATTATAGGCCAGTCTAATACGCTATATAGATAAGCGGCTTGATAAATCGGCACCCTCTAGCAAGAAGTTGTTGTGGGAAGGAAATGCAAGGAGCACGCGAAGACTTTAGTGGGTCCCGATGGGAGCATAGAGATTTTCAGGTCGAAATCATCGTATGGTTTTTGAAGATCACCCTGAAGTACGCAACGAGCTTTGCAAAGGAATTTGTTATAATTCTCGTCTATCTGCTTTGCGCGGTATTTCCACTTGAATGGTACTTGTTTCATCTCTACAGTATGCTTTGCGTATGTCCAGGTACCGCAACGAATAAGTCCTTGGTATTCTCGGTCGATTTCTTCTGCCCATTCCAGGTCTTGCATGCTGCTTGGAAAGTATACGAAAGTTAGGGACTATCTGTAATACCACGATGGTGCTTTGAAGTAAGGTGTACAGTTGGGGCGATTGGATTTGAAAAATAGATGGCAGGCATCGAGTGAGTGAGATATTCTTCGGCTTCGCTATTCTCAACATTTTTAATCTTATCCATGTGGCGTGGTCTGGAGAGACCCTTGATTATACTGGTGATTGATGGGAGTGCTTTCTTCGATACTGGATGAAAATTGGCAGCTCGTACAATGCCCATGGACTTGCTTTCCAGGATGAAAGCTCGAATAAGTCTGTTGTCTCCTTCCACTACAACGAAGCGACTGTAATGAGAGCGATGCGGGAGCTTCTTACCAGAGACGGATTGGGAGCGATAGATGAATGAGTATCCCCGTTGTCTTAATTAGTGAAGATGGCAGTAATTAAGTACTGTGTTCGGATCCGACAGGAGTACGGCGATGTTACCATCGACAAGTTAATATGGGATACGATTCCTGGTGGAATTGGCGTGGCTGAGTGCTTCACCACAAAGTTTAGGTGGTATATCTGTCTAGAATAGTAGGACACGAGCTCGAGTCTAATGTTCTTGTACCAGTATTTGAAAGAGAAAATTGCTTTCGGGAACGTAACTAGGTGACCGATGGACTGTAATTCTCATAGTTTTACAGAATTCGACCACGTCGAGCGGTACATTTTCGCGTGCTTCATCACATCTTATGCGACTAACTTCATATCCCTCCTTGGAAAAATGGCTCTCCGCAATATAAATGTATGCTCGAACGGCAGAAGTAAGTGATTCCTTATGGGCTATTATCACCACGTCATATTTTGCCGTCCGCAGATCCATGAAGTGTCCTGCGTATCTGTTTCCAACAGTTGTGATCGACAATGGTCCGGACAAATCATAGTGGACTTCTTCGCAAAACTTGCGACTGTCCATTTTGGTGGATCGAATTAGAGACCTTTTCCTCTTCGCCTTTATTCACGGTTCGCACTCGAATCCATCGGTTATGGATCGAGACAACTTGGTCACATCGCTGCGTATCTCTGATAGTTCTTGATATGAATCTCATGATATATGACCGGCGACGCCGTGCCAATGGTGATAAGAGATCATGTGTCGCTCTCGCGTAGAAACGAAAATATCGTATGAAGGTGTCGACTACTTGGAGAGATTGTTGAGATGGATAGGGTATAGTCCATTTATGTACCTTGTTGCCCATATGATCTTTTTTGTCGAAAAGAAACCATTTTTAAAAATGAAGCAACCTTTTATAAGCGAATGCATATTGATTTGACTACCTCGAATAGCTCGAAAAGGAGGTGAGAATCTAGAATGTTTTATGAGAAGTCTGAATCTGATAGGCTTCATGTACAATACCTTCGTCCGTATTGAGTAATACAGTTCCCTTTCCGACTATGTAGGTCTCCCCAAAGGCCTATTGGACAGGTTCCGGTTTCATTGTAACGTACGACGTTAAGTCTCCATTTTTCTGAAAAATGATGAGTGGCTCCGGAGTCGATGAAAACGTAGTCTATGTTCGTCTCTTCTACTCGTGCAATCTTTGTTCAGAAGCGGTGCTTTAACTTCGCCAAACGGACATGAGGTTGATAATTTGGTATCCCATCGGGGCCATTCTGGTAGATCCTACGACTATTTGAGTATCCTGGGTGAAGGTATTCAGAAAGGGTGCTCTGGTCGTATGATACAATACTGGCGGTGGGATAACCATTATTTTCTGCACCAGATGACCCAGCTCCGCGTGTTGTTCCGCTCTAATCAAAATCTGTGGATGGAATCGTGCAGCGGTCGCCTGTATGGCGATATGAGCCGTATTGTCTTTTACATTAGGTATTACCATATCCTTCAAGTTGTATGCGATTTCAGCAGAGCCTGATGAAGTCCCTTGGCTTTTTGCAGTAGTGGAATACCCGACAAAATACGGCGACGGTTCCGCGACCGCGGCCCGAAAATCCAACTTTAAAACCTCCTCTCACAGACATAAATCTGTTGATGCTACTACCACGTTCTTTGCCATGATTAAAAGCTCTAAAAACCCTCTGTGAGAGGTTATTTGCAACAAACTTGGTATTGAACATATTCGGACCATTTTGACGCTCGATTTAATCGTATACAGCGTTATACATCTCGTCGAATTCCATGTCCGTGATCATTTTTATCATTGCCAAGGGCTCGAATGATTTTGGGAAAGAGTGTATCAACTTGGAACCTTTCTCCTTCTCGGCCAACTGTTCATCTAAGGCAGCCAATTAGTCCAAGATTGACGTAAATATGGAAACATGTTGGTCCGATGAACAATTCATCTCGTTGAAGACAAGATTATTGAGCCGGTTATGGAGGTTCTTGATTAATTTGCACTGGAAGTTTTCAAAAGCTTCTTAAGTTCCTCCCACAAGTCTTTGACAGAATTTGAATCGTTGTCGGCCATCTCCCTAGTCTCGTCCAATGCGGAGTCTCCAAGACATAATACCACGTTGGACTTGGCTTTGGCTGATTTATTTTCCCATTCTTTTAAAATTTCCTCAATGGCTCCAGTTCACTTTTCACCCAAATAAATGAGGGTTTGGTCATCCTGACGGAGTAAGGCGTAGATGCGAAGCCTCCACTGGATGAAGTCAGTTGGTTTCTCGATTTTGGGACGGCGGAAGACGTTGTTGATAGTTTCTGTAGACATGATTTGGTTTTGTTGATACTGATGATCTTGTGGTTTGCAGAGATCTTTTTCAGTGAGGTGCTACCATGTAACAAAGAATGGAACGGTTCCGAGCTGTAGTTAGCTTTTAATTTATCAAATTATTACCAACTTTTTCGTCTGACCCAGAGTCTTTTATATTGAATATACACCAGTAGTAGACTGTCTATTCTCTGCATCGTTCTGCTCTATGTTTTACTTTACTGCATCTTAGTTACGCTGCACCTACTTCCACTCGTTGTCATACTGTAAAGACTGTACGCCGTACTAGTAGGACATCGGCCAATGTGAGGTTACAACAAGATCAGCAGTTGTACTGTAAACACGCAAGTGCCGAGGTCGAGATATATCTCAACAGTGCCTCGAGCGTACCTACGGACCAATAAGCTCC